>OUQQ01000597.1:0-12375 GCA_900404475.1 Spongospora subterranea | reverse complement strand
TCTTTCATTTACAAGCTTGTGCAGGATGCCCTCAGAATCGACAATCGATTGGAAGCACTGCTGAAGGGTCCCCCATCTGATAAACCGTTAACATGACATTATTGATGCTCGAACGCTTAAGCGACAAAAAAATCAAACCTTGTAGATGCAGGCCTGACAAGCGAGATGACTCCTGCAGACTTTTGCATTTTTGTTAATGCAGCCATGATGACGTGATGGTTGTGCATTTGTTCGTTGTTATCGTCGCTCTACTCTCACCAATGGCACCCAAAAGAAATAAACCGTCGCTAACTCTGAAGGCTGACGCCTGGTCAGATGCTGTTCATACAGTAGACTGCATACAGCAACTGAAGAAGTGGGACCAAGATTGTGGTGGTGTCCTTCCTATGAGAACCCAGGATCTTCCAGATGCAAATCCAGGTCTTTTTGGCGCCTTCGTCACTGCCACTCTATCAGGGAAGTTGAAAAAACTTACTACTCAGCTGGAACAATCAGGTACTTGAATCGTATCGGTAAACTCACGTGTTGCTTATTTTGTTTAGGCGAAATTGAAAAATACAGATCTGGCGATGAAGACGACGAAGACTTAGGACCTGCTGTATTAGGACTTGCTCAAAAGAAGAGAAAATTAGCTGCAACTCCAATACAGCAGGAGAAGAAAAAGAGCACCGCAGGGGCTATCGGAGTGGAAGCGCAGCTAACTCCCAGTATTGCCAGGTCCCTGCCAGTACGGAGCGACCTTGTGTTCCACGACATCCTGAGATACCAAGTTAAGGGAAAAACGGTGTTAGGAATATTCATGTCAACAATCGGAGGACAACAAATGCATGCAGAAATCCGCAAAGACGGACTTGCCGTTATTTACACGTTCGAACAGAAATTTGCCGACGCCGCAACGCTGATCGATCCACTAGCAGACGGCGGGCTGTCCAACGAACAATCTATGGCGATCATCCATTACTTCCAGGGATTGAGCCGTCAGATTTACCGCGTCGAAATTGACCTACCTGAGCGGGTAGTCGTAGAACCGATGCAATTTCGGTACATACGCTCGAAAAAAACGAATGCCACAGTCAGAGATTTCTCTGAACTATGTGTATACGTCGACATTATTTTGTCGCGGTGCGTCGAAGAATAAACCTAAAAATTTCATTGTACATACACCTGAAAGGATTTTCTTTATTTACCGTAGCCTCCAGGGGCTTCGGTAAATGAAGAAATATCGTCTACATAATGAAAATTTGTTAGGTTGATTATTCGACGCACCGCGACAAATAATGTCGACGTATACACGTAGTTCAGAGAAAACTCTGACTGTGGCATTCGATTTTTTGAGTGTATATACCGAAATTGCATCGGTTCTACGACTACCCGCTCCGTGAGGTCAGTTTCCATGCGATAGATCTGACGGCTCAATCCCTGAAAGTAATGAATGATCGCCATAGACTGTTCGTTAGACAGCCCGCCGTGGCGCCGTCTGCCATACCCTTATCCACGTCAGTAGGAAACTGAACCAATAGCAAATCTTGTATATCTTCTAAAGGAAAGTGATCAATGACAAGTCTGCAATCAAGGGGTCAAGCAACTTTCGAAAAATTGCCAAACGTGTCCGTGATCACTTCTCGGTAGACGATATGACCGTCGTCAATGTTCAGCTGCGGACACGCTGTGGTACAGGACAGCGAGTGTACGCAACAATTACAGAACACCGAGAAATACAGTTTACCGTAGTTTGCGGTTAAATACACCTCCCAAACCCTAAACTCTGTGAAGTCCCCGACGGCTCCGCATTGTGAAATGCAGTACATTTCTCAATGGGAAACGTGTAGGGTATCTGATACCCTAACGCAAAACCACGGGGTTTTTAGGGGGCTATTTAGGTGCAAACTGTGTAGTCTTGTCTCAGTGGGGTGCAGCCACCCACATCATCTCATTCCGCTAACCGGGTAAAATCGGATCCGGTTGACGCCGTCGAGGGCGAGGGCGCGTAATGGATATTGAGGTGATTCCTTTGGGTGCCGGTCAGGATGTTGGCCGCAGCTGTATTATTGTCAGGCTTGGTGGCAAGCACATCATGTTTGATGCAGGTCAGGACAAATCTCCCATGGTTTTTTCTCAAACTGTTTCGCTTTTTTTTTGCTTTCACTCTGATAATTTATCGTTTGGACTCATTCACTTGTATTTAGGGATGCACGCCGGCTTCGATGATCATCGGCGATTTCCGAACTTTGATTTGATCTCTCCGAGACAAGATCTAACGCCATATTTAGACTGTGTCATCATCAGCCATTTGTAAGCAAACTTGAGACGCATAGTTTCTAAGCTAAAGCTTCTCAACTTCACTTCAATTGCAGCATATCCGTTCAGTTTCAACGTCTCAATTTCAAAGTTTTTTTTCCTTGTTTGAGATCTCGGTTTGATTGCCCTGCTTAAACAGGTGTTTTTAGTCATCTGGATCATTGCGGGTCGTTGCCGTATCTGAGCGAAGTTCGCGGTTACGCTGGTCCCATTGTAATGACGTATCCAACCCGAGCAATTTGCCCGATACTGCTGGACGACTATCGGAAGATTACGGTGGAAAAGCAAGGCGGCAGTCACGAAGGGTTTTTTACAGCCGACGATATCGGGAAATGCATGGCGAAAGTGACTTCCATGAGCCTTGGGCAAACTCTTACAATTTCGGGCATAGAGATCACTCCCTATTATGCTGGTCATGTTCTGGGCGCGGCCATGTTTCTTGTTCGCGTTGGACACCAATCAGTATTATATTCAGGTTGTTTACTGTTTTTTGTGCTGTGCTTGGCACAGTGCTATTGCTGCTTTATTGAACATGATAACAATTTGACTGCCCTTTTGCTGAACGTTGTGCGTTGTGTCCACAGGAGACTATAATATGACCCCGGATCGACACCTGGGTGCCGCAACCGTCCCCCGTTTAATGCCCGACATACTAATTACGGAATCGACCTACGCGACGACCATCCGAGATTCGAAGCGATTGCGCGAGCGGCAACTCCTACAACAAATTAACGATTGCGTTATGCAAGGCGGCAAAGTTCTGATTCCCGTTTTCGCCCTTGGTATGCTCATCCCACTGTTCAAGTTTTCGCCTCTGTTTTGTTTTGCTTATCATTGAAGTAGATGTATCATATCTGTTTTAAAACGTGTGCATTGGATTACTATCAGATGTGTAATGTTATTGAGTTCACGCATTTTCGATTTTTCAACAAGTTATTTTGTTTTTTCTACACTCAAATCTGAGACGGATCGTTTAGGTCGTGCTCAGGAATTGATGTTGTTGATCGAGATGTACTGGCAGCGTATGGGGCTTGAAATTCCGGTTTACTGCAGCCAAGGACTGTCGGCTCGGGCCACACAATATGTAAATGCAATTTCCAAATGTTCCCGCTTTACTGATATCTTCTTTCCAGTATAAGTTATTTATAAGCTGGACGAACGAGAATGTTAAGAAGACATTCGTGAAGCAGAACATTTTCGATTTTCCCCATATCAAGGTAAATTTCATCTGTTTCATTTATAATTTCTGACATATTTGCAGCCGTTACAAAAATCTCACATCGACGCGTACGGCGCCTGTTGTTTTTTCGAGGATAGACCATTGACTCCGTCGCAGTATAGGACCTATGGTCGTGTTCGCCACTCCAGGAATGCTGCATTCTGGACAATCGCTAGAAATATTTAAAGCTTGGTACCTACCTTCCCTTAAACATTTCGTTTTGCAGTCATTTGAAGTTCATTGCAAACGTTAACTTTTGCCAATGATTATACAGTTTTCAATTAAGTTCGAAAAGCTTACAAATTTTTTGGTGTTGTGGTTCTCGGCAATCAATACTATTGTCAGGTGCGGCGATAGCAAAAACATGATAATATTGCCTGGGTATTGCGTCGCCGGGACAGTGGGCAACAAAGTCTTGGCGGGACAGAAAAAAGTAAGAATGAATTTTAGACTTTGCCCTTTGAGCGTTGACGGATTCGGGTGCAGATTCAGATTGATCGCGCAACCGCCGTCATTGTCAACTGCAGCGTATCGAAAGTGTCATTTTCAGCGCATGCCGATGCCAAAGGTTATTGGATTGCTGTTGAATATCAATGGATCTACTCTCTGAACGCTGTTAGGAATTCTGCAGCTCGTGCATCAGGTCAAGCCGCGTAATGTTGTCTTAGTCCATGGCGAGCGACTGAAAATGTACAACTGATTTCTACCCTTGCTTTCAATTTGATTACTTTGATATTCGAACTCGAAATTTGTGAGGTTTTCTCACATGTGCCCGATATTTATCCGCATTTTCTGTATTTTGATTTCTTTTAAGCCAGGGATTTTGTTCAATGAACTGGTTTTAGGTCGGTACTTTCTTCGAAGATCGAGAACGATCTTTCAACTCCGTGTTATTTTCCTGCGAATGGGTCTATTGTTAGGGTTTCTGCTGGAGGCGACATTCCTATTCACATCTCTGCTAGCGTTATTCAATCCAGTTCTAATGTCAGTCTCGATTATCTAAGTCAAGTGTCGCTGCTCTTTTTTCTGCTATTTCGTCACTGCTTGTTGCCTGATAAATTTACACGCTTTTGCTATCATATATCGTTGCCAGATTTGCTTCTCATTTCGCGCCGATTATTGTCATAATTGTGGTTTTACCTATAGGCTCTTGGTCATCTCGAAGGTGTGTTGATATCGGCTGCTGACCGTACCGAGTTGGTGTCAACGGACGAAGCAATGCAACGTCACGGACTGCACCCTCATCGGATCGAGTTCGTTGAGATGATTGCTATCGGCAGTCCCAGGTTCACACTGGTCAACGAAATTGCAATTATTATCGATCGGTTAGCATCCATCGCTTTATGTGTATCACATGATTCGGCTTCTGTTTTATTCTTTGGTTCCCAAGAGGAAAAAAGTGTATTCCACTTCCCCGGCTTTTTTCGCAATTGCTTTCAAATTTGAAAATTACACTTTTAACACTACCTACTTTCAAGGAATGTCGCTTGTTTCCCCCCTCTTATATCTTTTTCAAAAATTCCCCTCGTATTTAATTCCTCAAGGTACGATATGAACAGGTTGTTTGTAGATTTTTCCCGGATTCTGGGTTGATTCTGAAAACGACGGCGCCTAAGCTGGGAATGATGGATACGAGATTGCAGATCCGGTCGCTGAGCATTGAGGCGACAGAAGATGGAACTACCCTTAGCTTGCGTTGGGACTATGCGGACGAAGATATGGCCGCACATATTCGCTCCATGATTCAAACCTTAATCGCCACATCCTCAATAACTGATATTCCTAAATTATTATCCAACTCTTAGCCCCTGCCGTTCTTGGTGTGTCTCAAGTTCAAATCACTTTCGGATAGTTTGTTCAACCGGAAGAACATTCCACAATTGGGCTGTCGTCTTGGAGGTAAAATAAGAAATTGTGTTTATTTTGCTATTCCCTGAGATATCTGCGTATACGACCTTTCGCGAGCAGGAGTTAATGGCGACGAGCGCAATGCCATTACAAAGATGATAAATTCGTGTCATCACGAACTTGAGGACAACGCCGTTCGACTTCCGCCGCTGTCTCGTCCGCCAACGTCTCTTCTACAGCCACGGCCAGCGTCTCGTCCGCCGATTCCGCCTGCTTCTATTCGGCCACTTCAGCGATAACAGACCGGACGACCTTGCAATTCCAACGCCACGGCTGCCCTGACCTTGTTTACGTCCTCAGTTACCTGGACTTGCGTAGTCGGCGATGCCAAGTCGGTCACGCACTACAGGATTACCGAAATATCCAGGAAAAATGAACTATTGCCCCCGCCGGCCATCACGTGAATCAGTTCATCCTTTACGATCTCGACGCTAACCTCGGTTGTAATCGTTGTCAAGGCGTCCTGAAAACGCAGATTGGTGCTGTCCGACTTGAAATCGCCGACTACGCAAGTCCCGGTGGCTGAGGACGTAACAGACGTCGGCGGACGAGACAGATACAGGTGCCGCAGAACTCGCACCAAAGCGCTTCAAGACGCGGTTGGCGCATTTCATGGAGAGATGATCGGCGCCAATCGCAACTGCTTTCGCAGGAAGTCCCCGCGTCCGTATTGATCGACGTGGCGGGAGGTGCAACGCCCCCTAACAAGGGTTTGTTGTTCGTCGTTCTCTATCAGGGTACTAGTGATGACGATATCCCTTTCAACGGCTATTGTACTACAGGGGACGTATTGCCCGAGTCCACAAAACTTTGACTGTGGATATGGAGTACGTGAAAACGGAAAACATTGATATCAACGTACCATGGATGTCGGTTACTTGCGCCATTATTCGACTCAGGGTTCGAACGGCGTTGTCCGCACGTTCGTGTGGACACGAATTTATCATCTTCATCTTTGAAATAGCATTGCGCCCATCGCCGTTTAACTTCTGCTTGCGAAAGGTCGGCGGCGCCGTCCCGTTGTAGTGTAGATCTTGTTTTGCGAGACGGTTCCGACCTGTATCGTGCGAAGAATCACTTTGAGAGTCGCGCGAGGTGCGGTGGCGCTACAGCCGCGGACTTCCAATTGGCACGAAAATCAGTTTGGTTGATCTGGAGAATCTGGTGACAATGGAGGCGTTGCTGGGGTCCGCTCCCGGTACGGTTTTTGACGACACCCTTCTTTCGAAATGGATTTGCGCGTCCTGGACCTATATCTCTGCGAACGCCCACGACCGTATCGACCCTCGTTTGCCGGCACTCTTGGTTCATATCTGGAACCAGGCGCCGGTTCTCAGGATCACGACGCCTCAGCTCCTGCAGGCCCTGGTTGCCTGCGCCGCCCGTGGCGATCGCCTGGCCATCGCCGCATTGATCCAACCGCCAATCGCTCCTGCTGTCTCTTGGAAACACTCCACTCCATTCGCCATCGACCGTCGTCAGTTTTCTAATTCTCTTCTGAACACGCCCCCTGCCGCCTCCCCAAATTTCCAGATATCAGAACTCCTCGATCGAATTACTCCCCCGGTCTATTGCGTCCTGAACATGGCCGAAATGTTGATCGCCATCGTCGCAGACGATTTGTCGTCGCTGTTGTCCCTAATCCAGCTCTTGATCCGCTCATTGTTCGCCTCCGGTGGCGATTGGCGCATCGCCCGTCTACTGTCGGCCACGCCCATCGTATGGGCCCGGCAATGGGCCAACTTCCCCCTTCCCTTTCCCGGCTCCATCGTCCAACTCCTATCAGGTCCCGTCTGTTTCCCGCTCCTTCTCCGCATTGAGGACGCCGTTCTTCAGGAAACGGATCGCGAATCCGATGAGCGTGTCGCCTTATGCGCTTGGCCGGATTGGCTGGCAATGTCAATATTTACTCGCCGCTCCATCATCCCAGCAGCGACCTTATCCGATCGCCGGTCCCGGTCGTCGTGCCAGGAATGGATTGACCGTGTTTTCCACGATGAAACCGCGCTGTTCGATCCGGACTGTGGCGACATCGCCGTTTCGATCGGGACGTTAACGGTTCCCTGGAGGGCGACGACGAAATCGTGGCCGTATGATCGTCTGATGATCGCCTTAGAACATTGGATTGATTTGGCTCCGATCTTGCCGGAAACCGATGCGTTAACTGGTCTACAGCGATTGATATCTGCCTTGGATCTGGCGAACGACGCTGAAGATCGGGTTCATGGCGATGCGATTTCGGCAAGAACGTTCGAGATTTGGAAGGATTTTCCCCACTTGCGCCACCTTTGGGAGGTTGCCGAACACGATGCGGGAGCGGTCGCTGCCAAATCGTCAGTATCGCCAAACCACGATAATTTATGGGCTGAGGGAACCTCTGTATTAATATAGACAAAGTTGCTCTAGAAAATGTGTTTTCGCCAACGGAGACGGCTTTCAACCGTTTACTCCATAGCACCCGACAAGGAAACAATTCGCAATTCATGCGCGCTCGGTTTTTGTGCTACGCTTCCTGCGGTTTGTCATTCGTGACCATGGCGATACGGCAGTTGAACGTTCCAGGAAGAACGTTCGTCTCAACCGCAATGTGCAACCCGTCCCATTGTTCAAGATCGACCTCTAATGATTAACAACACGCTATCCTCGAACGGCGTTGCAATTCGCTGGAATGTTTGCTCAATTCAACTGCCGAGTTGGAAACTGCGATGGTCCATCCGATCATGAAATCCACGAATCGCCGAACGAAATATTCAAACTGAGTACAGTTTCGCTGAAATCAACGGAAACGCTGACTGTTGATGATATCCATGCGATCGCCAATTCGATTGATTTTTCATCATTGTGTCAACGACCGCCGTTGTCAACGGCTTGTGCTTTTTCCACTGACCGAAAGTCGCCGTCGTCATCGGTTCATCTCTCCTCCCGGGGGGGCGGGCACGCGCCCACTCGGTTGAAAACCGATTGCCGGAAATGAGCGACGGCGATGTCCGTTTGACTCTGCGATTGGGTCAGGCAACGGCCGACCTAACGTTGGGCCCCAGCACTCGCCTGCTTCAGGTCGCCCACATCTGGGCGGCGCTCGATTTCGATTCGGTCCAGGTCCAGTTCCTCAAGATTCTCGCCTTGAAACCACCCGATGGCGACGCAACACCTTTAGCGCGTTTCGTGTTCGGCGAAGGAGTTCTTGAGGAAATCCACGATTCGATCGAATCCGAATCCGATTGCGTTGGAATTCCCGTTGAACGGTTACGGAATCGGCAGCTGTTCGACGTTGTTGTCGAAGACATTCGTGAAGCGCTGGTTTCGCGCTTAACGCCCGAGAAGCTGAAGGACATCAGCGATCTGTGGCGAACCGTGGCGGGGAACGGCGAAGAATCGCTGCCGATCGAGATTGTCCGGGCGCGGGTTCGACAGAATCGCATGACGACGACCAGAGCATCGATTGCGGTGGCGTCGCCTCAGTACCGAGACCTGCTCAATCAGCTCGGAGAGCAACAGCTCGAAAACGAGCTGCGTATGTGGACGGCGTTGGATGTTCGTCGACAAAGATCGATTACGTTCCAAGATCTAGTCCTGGGAATCGCTCAAACCGAATTTCTCGCGATCGACAACGACGACGACGTCGCGGACTCAGACTCGTCGCCCTCGTCGAGTCCATCGGGCGACACGACCGACGACACTGATCACTTTAACGACGACGAATTCGATGTTGATGATCACGGTGACGTGGCGCTGGTGAACGCGGCGACGCAAACCGGTACGGCCGAGCAACAGCGAGCGATCCAACGCGTTCGGAGACGAGTGTTCACGGCGACACTGTACCGGGCGGGATCGTGGTGGGGGAACCGAACCATGCAATGCGTTATGCTGCTTCATGGATCGCCGAACAGGAACGGGGCCGACGCCATCTGGTGGAAGAAGCCCAAGGCGTCGTGGGCGCGGTGCCAGACGTTGCCGATCGCGGAAATCGTGTCGATCGCGTCCGGGGCGGCGCTGTTCCCCGGGTCGGAAGACGGGAACCCGGTCGATGTGGTCGGGTTCCCGTTCACGATTGTGAGGCGGGGCCAAGGCGATGATCAGGAGTCGGAAGCGATGCACGTGACGATGCCCCGCCAGCGCAGCAGGGACGCCTGGGTCGACACGATCCAGGCGCTGCTGAGTGGCCAGGCCGGGATCGATACCGCCATCCCAATCGTAGGACAACAATAATACAACTCCAACGACGATGATTGTTTTTTATTGACGGGTCGGTCGATCAAGAGCAGCGCACAGAGCGAATCCGGCGAGTTTCTTATTATCCGAATATCGATTTGAGATAACGCAAAGGGGGTTTAAGACGAAACACAGACGTGTTTTAGTAATGGCGAATCAACAGGAATCTGTTCGACTATGGGGTGATCTAGGTGTTCATGGCCGTTCGAGACGTTGAGGATTAGCCTCTCTGAGTCCACGCTCCATTGACAGGGTCAACACATTAACTCCATCGACATTTCAGATTTGAGTCGGATGTTCTTAAAACCATTTCGAGAATCGGCAATTGCCATCAATATGTTCAGAGGGATTCATACTCTGGGTAGAGCACCCGATTACAAGGAAAATTGCCAAATCCACATTGTGAGGAAATGCGCTTGTTTAAGAACGAGGGTCGTGATCGTTTAATTCAATTTGGGACCCATTCTCCAGAACAACTTAGCCGTTCCCAATTGATTCCGATCGCTCAATTTCATCAGCCGTCGAATATAAATTCCTCGTATTATAGCGAAACTACAATGTGGCGACAAGTCCTTGAAAACCTCACCGAAACGCGATCAAAGAACGGGTTCTTTTTTCGGTTGAAGGAATTCGATTTTTTCCCGATGTGAATGCCTTGTTCGAGGGCGTTCCTGGTGCTGGATCAACGCCTGTATTTGCTGTTGTTGGGCAAGAATATTGTTGTAATTAGTCCATACAGTTGATACGAAAAAGGGCGGATTCCGATAACCTCCATCCATACACAGCGTTACGTTTTGATTCCCGTTCTGTCTTCGCCTCGGTCCCTTGTCGTACCACCAATCTCTCGCTTTTGATCATATTCAACTTGCTTCCGACTTCGCTCCCTAACAGTGTTATCGGTTGTCGTATCATGAACAAGACCAAATACACCAAGTTCTTGTCCAACCAGCAGCAACAAATCCAGGCAATGAGCAGCAACAGGAAGGCTTACGAATACAACAAGAAAATCGACTTCCTGCCAAAGAACCCCATTTTTCACGGAAGAGAACCTCGTGTAAAACTTCCAGAACCTTTCGACGATTTTCTAAGGTAGTTCGGCGGTCGTGAGTGGAGATGGGCACAGTTTATTCGTATTGTGACCGTTTCGTCTGCCATTGGTCGTCTGTCCAGCTTTTGATCGTGACGGCGTGTATTTGCGCCATGAGCTGGCCCAGCGCCGACTGCACCATCCGATGCCGGTCGAGCAGCTTCACGCCATCGAACGCGCCCGAAACGATCACGATCTCAAACTTTGCCCCGCATCCGTCCGACGTGTCCTGGACGATCTGATTCCCCGCAAAACCAGCTTTCAAAACTCAAATTTCAGAGACGCATGACAACTTGAGGCCACTACCAGTACATCCGGCGTTAAAAGCTCCTGGAGCCGCTGGCGAACTTCGTCCTCTGATGGCATCGCCACGAAAATCAAGTGCGCTTAACGAGAATCGGGAAATATCAAACGGAGTGACAGCAGAGCCAGAGTCGGATCTTCTTCTCCCGCAGCAGTTCAACGCGATTGGGGGAGGAGTTGGCCAAGATCGGCCGCCGCCTCTCAGTGGTAACGATGACCAACATTGCGCCGCGCACTTTATTAGCAGGTCTTCTACCGTAGTTCTACCAGGACCAGGGTCGGACTGTAAAATCGGAATCAGAGATTGATCGACTTCATCACTGCACACGAAAATACTTACAACGACATTCAATTGACACTCCCTCTGTCAGGAAATGATTGCTAAATTCGTTTACACACCAAGTCGTGATGAATATTGCTTGATTGAGGCGGCAGCCTCAAACCGACAGCTTTTCTATCGTTAAAACCCTGGTCCTTTTGGAGCCTATAATATTTTTTTCCCTCAACATTCCCTCAACACGCTTCTCTCGCCAAGTTGATTGAATTTTGACAACAAACCAGGGTATCAGGCAATATTCCTAAGGCTTGCAATTGTGCCTTGCTCATGTGGGGCCCTCAACAACAAGCATGCAAGACTCCATTGCCTGTTTGCAGAGGCACGAATATGTAGTTGAGAGAGTCGCTCGACATGGCATCATAGGCATTTTCTACTGCCTCGATGAGCTCGTCAATATGCTTCGACGCCTCTTGATGCTGCAAAGATTGTATAGCTCGAAAAAATCCCAGGTCCAGCACTGTGAAATCGCGGCTGTTAAGGGGTTGACAGCGCAGTGGGATGTTCCATCCGTCATCTGTCCCTGCTTTTACAACTGTTTCGTCATCACATTTAGCATGTAAACGTGCGTTGTCTTGTTGAATGACAATTCTCGTACTTTTGCTTTGATTAGGCCATTTCGACTTTATGGCAGGAATTACTTTGCATGTTAGATTTTCTCTCGGGTAACTTCATAAGGTTTGGTAATCATCGTCCCCTTGTCCCGATTCTTGGATTTCTGCTGGGCTGGTTCTTGACGAACAAATGGCCATATGCCTAATTTGCCATTGAACATCGTCTTTCGGTGAGGATCATGTTGAGGTCTGGCGACCGCCGCCAAGAACATGACTTTTACGATAAATCGTTTGCTTTTTACCGTCCTATAGAACGTCTTTTTCCGGAAGCATCAGTATTTGCTCTTGGCTTTAGTAAGGTAAAACCACTTTTCATCCACATGAACACTGTCACACGTAGCGTGAAAGGTGTTGGAATTTTCGTCAATCATTGATAATGCAAATCGCAGCCTTTCTCGAC
>OUQQ01000485.1:0-16842 GCA_900404475.1 Spongospora subterranea | reverse complement strand
CTGGTCTAGTAATGCCTCAATGGGGCTTCTTCCTGATAATTCTGATGTCCTTATTCGCTTGACAATATTGTAGACGTCCTGGGAAATCACGGCTAATCTGACGCCCTGCTCAAGCCATGTCATCCGACGGTGAGAGAAGCATAACACTCAGCGAATCGAAGCACAGAAGACGTAATGATATCAAGTACAAGCGTCAAATCATAGAGGAAGTTGAAAATTTCCTCAGCTTGTCAAAACAAAACAAGTAGAAGATGAGCAGAGCGTTTGCAGCTGAACATGTTGCTGGAATGTCTAACCTTTCACCTGAAACAGTCCCAAAATGGATTAAACATGCTGAATATATACGCGTCCACGCTTCTGACGAAGGCGAGTTGAAGAAGTCAACGTTCGTTTGCGCGAAGAAGTCGTTGCTCGTGAGGTTCGTGCGCGAAGAAAGCAAGGTTGGGGAGCTTCCATCGAATGAATGGGAATGGTTGTATGATCGTTTTATTGACCCGGAAGCAATTCATAGGTACAAAAGTTGAAAAAGATTGGGTTATGAGAACCGCAAGAATCGTTCTCAAACAGCCGAACGTGGCTCAGCCAGATCACGTCGAGCATATAATCCCTTCGACCTCGTGGTATTACACAGGCTTTTTGACAAGGCAGGGTTTCTGAAAACGGCAGTCCAGTAATCGGAAACAACGAGACGCTGGAAGCTTCAAGGAAGACGTCTTTCTGCTTTCATCAAGAGCTGTAGAACCAGTATGCATCCGCACTGATTATTATTCCCTCTGTATTTGATTTCGATCAGTTTGCCAAAAAAATCTATGCGAACAAGTTGTATGAGTCAGACCAATGCAATGTCCCTTTGCCATTTGATTGCGATGACAATACAAGAACTCTAGATGGTTACTGGGTGTGAACGAGTGTGGGTGTGCCAACCTAGGCCTGGCTTAGACGAACGACAAGCTCCGGTACATCTAGATATGTGTGCTGCTCGCGATGGGACTCAGCCCAAACCAATCGCGGTTTTCCGAGGTCAAGCTACAAACATGATGCAGTCTGGAACACCTTCAAAATGGGTAACTCGCGAGGAATTCTATTTCACGTCTAAATCTTGCTAGGATGACGCCTTATTTCAACGCTCTCCTGGGTTGAAAAGGATGTCGCTGTTCAAGTCGTAGAGATGTACGGCCAAGGTCTTGCTTTTGCCAAGCATTGCAGTCTCCTCATCAGACAGAAGAAAAACAGCAGTTTGCCCAGATTGTGGTAAATCCCTAACAAAGGGGAGCTCTTTGTCACGTCATCGGTCTCGATGCGCCTCGAATTCAAAGCCAGCAAAACTGACGATCTTCAGCTGCCCCTACTGTGAGGAGACGTTCGACAGTTTCAATTTATTTGAAGGCCATCTTCTAAAGGTTGGCCTTCAGGAAATGACCCTGTAAATTTTAATTCAAACGACGCTAAAATTTTGACTCTGCAGTTTGATCCAGAATCTCCTCTAAATTTCGACAGCGTAGCAGCAGAATTCGAATCGTGGAAGGATTATTTCGGCAACGCTCAATATGTCACGTTCAGTAATCAGTTTCTCTGCGATACAAACAAAATACACAAAACGTTAATCTGCCCGAGATCCTGCTAGACTGCTAATAGTCTCAAACAGCACGTTTTGGGGGATGCTGAAAACGAGAATTGCCGGCCGTCCCGAAGCAAAGCGTCGTGCGAACTGGAGGAAGCATGTTTGTCTCGTATTTGCAGAGACCGCCGGTGTATCCGTCCGATTTGTTCTTCCAGGACACGATCATGATCATGCTCAAGAACTGCAATTTCTACATTTTTCGGATTGTATTAGTCGGAAAATCACGATGCACCTGTTCAACATGGTTGACGAATATCAATCGTTCGCTCCATCAATCAATCGTTACGCCATGCCGAGGTAAGCGAGACCGAGCTCTTCTGCTTTGTCAGCTTTTTGTGTTAATCAGTCTTCTTCTCGGAGTGATTGGGTTATCATTAAAGACGTCCGAAACCGAAAAGCTCCCCCCGAGGGAACGATGCTGTTCGTACTGATATAAACATCATGGCGATGCACCAAGAGAACTATAAACCAGCCCTTGGTATATAAGCCTAGGTTTACACAACGTTCAAATTTTACTGTCGTTGAAATCATTGATTTGATTTTGACCTGCTGATCAGCTGCTGGAATCGCAGACGAGACAGAACTTGGATTCCTTCGCCAAGAGTTCTTCCTTAATTCAAACCAAGTTTATGAGCGAAATGTTTATTAAATACGTGAGATTAAAACGAGATATCTTAGATCTTACTGTTAGCTTCTGTCAGATATAGAATATGTAATTCTTGAAGCCAAATAATTTTCATGAACAGCCAATGTGGCCGAGTGGTTAAGGCGAACGTCTTAAGCACGTTTGTGGCGGAAGCTGCGCGCGAGTTCGATCCTCGTCGTTGGCAAATTGATTTTTTTTTTAAAATACTGTCCAGTCAACAAGTCACTATCGGACTGGATTCTTCTATTTTTAGCTCCCATCGTCGGCTCATTTGTGTCATTGGCCCATTCACAGCAGCTCCCTGATACTTTCTCAATGTCAGGAACAAGACGTTGAGGGTATCCTTTAGCAGACTTTGTGCCTTCGTATTGCTCTCCGACCTTCAGTTGTGATGTGGCCATGTGCACTTGCTTGGCATTGGCGTTTTTTGCTCTGAGATCAATACGGCGGCAGAATATGCTGATATTCTCGACTAAACCTGAGCAAGAATGGAGAGGAACCGTGTGCTAGCACTTGAGACCGATTTGCCAACAATAGATCCACACATTTGCAATGGACTTCTGACCTCAACGTCCATTGCAACGCCCGAGTCACTGGATTGGTTCAGGCCGTGCAGAGACTTGACAAGCCGCCAAACGAGCCCTGACTCTCTTTCGTCGTTCAAACCTATTGAATCGATTTAAGACAAACTGCATATAATGGGCTAGGTTGAATGCAGCAATGTCCGGGTTGTATTTATGTGATAATCGCACAGGTAAAAGTTTCCATGATATTGCATCGCGTTTTTATCAGCATTTACATGAATTTTTCGTTTTTCCTTGTTTTACAGATTCTTTGGTTTAATTTTTTCCAATTTTCATCCTTTTCATACATTGCGTACGTTTTGATTGTTTGCTGATTCATTGTGTCCATTTGCTAAAATACTACGTACTCCTACTTGGTAGAATCGGTTGACATTTCTGATGACGTGGACCTTGGTCCTCTTATATTGTGACCCATTTTGCCCTCCCGACATCGCAAGTTTGGCGACAATAAAACAATCTATTTTGATGTTTAATTACAATTTAGGAGATACAAGGGAACCTCCATCAACGGGGATTAGGGCGCCAGATACGTAGCTACTGGCTCGTGACGAAAGATACCTAGCAACAAGTAAGTTCGCTGAAAAAAAAAACGCATCGGCTTTACAGGACAGCACCGGCGATGTCTTCAGGTTTTCCTAATCGACCTACGAAAATCAGAGATCGTTAATCAGCTATTCGATCAGAAAAACTTCGTACCTGTCGGCACAGATTGCAGAATCATTTTTTCTACAGGCTTGAAAGTTCCAATCGTCATATCAGTATAAAAGGGACCCTTGGTTAAAATCATGAAACAGTGCTTGACAACGAAATTGAAAACTCACAGGAAGAATTGCATTGACATTAATTCCTTTTGGGGCAAGTTTGCTGGCTAGCGTTTTTGTTAAGTGGTGAAGAGCAGCCTTGCTGGACGAATATGCATAGGTCTCCATGGCCGAAACCGACGCACCTGGACAAACAATCAGGAAAGCTCTAGATGCGTTGTTTGTCGTTGCACCGTTGATAGAGCCGATATTGATGATCCTGCATGGATCATCGGGCTTTACTGATCTTTCCATTAGCGGCAATAAAAGGCGGGTCAGGGTGAAAACGCCGAAAACGTTAAGCTGAAACACCTTTTCAAACGCTTTGTGAGGGTAGGTAGCCAGCGACTCTCCTAATTAGAACGCATTGAATGTCGACATCAGGAAAATCAAGTATAAATGTTTTCCGGTTTTTGTAAAATTACAGAATCTTGGTATTTTATGAGAAAAGCAAACAAAAAGAGTGCCACGGTTTCTCGAAAATTTCCAATACTCGTTACCCCAATTGCAGCCTGAATTGTTGACCAAAATATGCAGCATGCGGTTTTGAGCTGACATCAATTTAGCAATTCGCTCGCATTCCGATTCTTGGCTCAAATCGGCTGCAAACGATTCGGCCGTGCCCGGACCGCACGCTGACAGTTCAGCGGCGAATTTCGCACATTGTTCGGCCTTCCTGGACACAATGATGACGTGGGCGCCGTTGACGACCAGCGCCCTGCTAATCATCGCCCCAATTCCTCGCGCCCCGCCCGTGACCAACGACGTCTTGCCGCGAACGTCGAACAACGAACACAGCTCCATTCAAAGAACCAAAATGATTTTATGATTCGGACGAGATACACCAAGTGGCAGTTAAATAAGTCACGTGGTGACGTTACCCCCCATGATGTGAAGGGTAACGCAATCAAGTGAGTCCTTCAGGGTCAATTGCAGTTATACGTTTCGTGTCGTCTGTGACTGGTGTCGTACTGGGTAACGGCAACGGTACGACGGGCAGAGAAGGAATCAACGTTGCTGTGCAGATTGTCAGGGGACAACATGCCAGCCTACACACACCGTCGGACGCCACTCGACATCATCGGAATTGTTCTGCCCAGTGGAACGACGAGATAGCATAAAGAGCATCCGCCTGGGCATGGCTCAGGGTCTCGGTATTATCGGCAAGAAACTGGCGCTGGTGTGATACTGAATGGGATGCGGATTGGTACTGTAGAATGGACCGTAGAAACCTACGATGTATTCGTGTTTGTGAAATCATGTCGTGAGAGCGACAATTGCTTGACGGCGCCCAAGAATCTTGCCCGGTTGATATCGTGGGCGATTGAGCGACTTGATATTGCCGGGACATGGCCAACAGTTTCCTCATACCGCGCCCCTCGCCTATACCCAATGGATATTCGACCGCGTTGTGGAATAAATATTGTTTCAGCGGTCGGTGTCAAGTTTACATCCGCCCTGCACCTATCGGGCCAGTACTTCCCCTAAACTCACAGCGTTATTCGCCAACCTGCAGAGATAGTGAGCAGTTTCTGAAACGGCGGAATGGACCAGTCGGATTGACACACAAAATCTACAATAATCAGTCTACAATGCCAGGCAGTATTGTACTCCATCTGGTAGGCAAAACTTGATGGCAAGGGCATTCGAGTACTATTCCACAGCAGAGCAGTATATGAACGACGACCCCCCGAAGTGATTGCCGAATATCGNTGAACCAATTTCGACCCTGCTGGTACCAATGTCGCTCTATATATTTGTCCGATTCTCGACTTGAATCTGGTGCGATCTTGGACCAGTTCGACAATTGCAGTTGTTTTCAGCAAGGCGGAATGAGGTCGTCGATATCGAACTTGCCGACGGTTAGCGCTGTATTGTTTGGACGTATTTCTGGTGGAATACCCCCGAACGAGCAGCACCTCACCAGATCAGGAATCATATCGACAGAATCGAAGGCCGATGGGCGTTTAACCGGCGCTGCCGTTACAATGCGATGGCCGTCGTGATGGCGAACCAGTGTCGTCCAGGCGGTGTCCGTCCATAATTGATCGGGGCGGGGGTCAGAGTCGGGTCCGCTCCGGCCATGAAGAGCAAGGTGCTGCTGATGGGCAAGTCGGGCTCTGGCAAGACGTCCATGCGGTCGATCATCTTCGCCAACTACATCGGTAGGATTTGTTGAACGTGAACACCTCGCCCGTCTCGTCGTCATCCCGATATATCGTGTTTTTATAGCTATTGGCACCCAGCGATTATTACCCACTCTCGAAGTTGAACATAACTATGTATGTAATACGCCACAGATCGCCATATTTCCATCGTGTCGTTTTTCTAGAATTCCCTTTGTTTCTCTTGATTTTTTCGGTTCTGTTCCCCTGTGAATTACAGGTATCCGCTGTCTTTCAATGTTTTTCACGTAGCGCCGCTATCTTTCTGCACTGTCTCGTCAAAATAATCATTGTTGTCAACTAATTGAGCATTTGCGGGTCCACCCTGATCTCATCGAACAAGTTATCTCCCTATCGGCCTCTCACAACTACCCAAATGTTAGGTTCGGTTTCTAGGCAGCCTTGTGTTAAATCTCTGGGATTGTGGAGGTCAAGATCGGTTCATGGAAAATTATTTCAAATCGCAGCGGGATCACATATTCAAGAACGTTGAGGTATGAATTTTACCTTTTTTTTGTCAACGTGTTTTTTACCTGAGAGGGTGCTCGTTCAACATCGATGACGCATGCTTTATAGGTATTAATTTATGTTTTCGATATCACGTCGAAGGAGA
This sequence comes from Spongospora subterranea, assembly GCA_900404475.1. NCBI lineage: Eukaryota > Endomyxa > Phytomyxea > Plasmodiophorida > Plasmodiophoridae > Spongospora > Spongospora subterranea. The sequence continues at coordinate 10,413 of OUQQ01000485.1, read as the reverse complement.
CGGCGAAAGACATGGAATACTTCCAAGAGTGTCTGGATACGGTCCGATCGATGTCGCCCAACGCGAAAGTATTCTGTCTCGTTCACAAGATGGACATGATACAACCGGAGGCGGCGCGGGCGCGACTGTTTGATGGGCGCCGGCATGATCTCACCACCATGGCTGGCGATCTTGAAGTATCGTGCTTTCCAACTTCGATATGGGACGAATCGCTGTACAATGCGTGGTCTAGCATTGTATATGCTCTCATTCCTAATGTCGCCGTTCTCGAAAAACGCTTAAATAATTTTTGCCATGTAAGCTTCCCCTTTTTTTTTAGCTTTACCCCATCCCAACCGGCACTGCTGGATTTGACCATGTTTAGACCCTTGATGTGCTCGTGAGTACTGGTTTTTTATTCGTATCTCCAACATTCCCTCTTTGTCTTTTTCTGGAAATCTCTATTGTTGGTATATGGGTTTCTGCTTCATCTACATCCAGGTGGTGTTCGTGTTTGAGAGGCCGCCCATGTTGATTTTGCGTTTGGCAGATTTGCGATGCGGATGAAGCTGTTCTTTTCGAAAAGGCGACGTTTTTGGTGATCTCCCACCAAAATCGTAGGGATCACTGGGATCCTCATCGATTTGAGAAGGTGAGCAACATAGTCAAGCAGTTCAAGCTGTCGTGCCGAAACACGCAGACCCAGTTCGCCAGCATGCATGTCGGCAATTCCCATTTCAGCGCCTTCATTTCGTCGTTTACTGCGACAACCTTCATCATGCTCATCATGAGCGATACCCGTATCCAGGTCTGTACCAGCTGTTTCACTTTGAGCAGGCGAGTTCTCTGACGATTGCTGTTGACAGCCTGCGGCAACCCTGATAAACATCGAGACTGCTCGGCCGAATTTCGAAGCGCTTCTGCAGAATTAACAATAACGAATCTATCAAAACAAACAGTCCACAGTAATTAGTGCAATACGATTGTTTGAAACATGTCAGCCGCTCTTTGCGAGTTTCGATGGCGGAAATAGGGGTTGTTGCCGGATTCTGACAACAACGAGGAATGTCTGAAAAAAAAAGCCCAACCATTGAAATCAGCTCTAACCTAGACCGAGAGGCCAGTTGTTCAACGCTGTTGCCGACTCTTCCCATTTCACCCATTAGGGAAGCGTTTTTCTAGTGAAAATGGTAAAAATTCGCCCGATCGACGATTTGCGACACCCATCTGGCGCCATCTAGTACCGGTTTCAGACTTGGACCTGGTTCATTGGTTGCCTGCAAACACATCATGATCTAAAACCGTTCTCTTTCGTAAACTCCTTTCCATCAGGGCCGTTGACGGTTCTCTGTACTTTCCCTGTGCTGTTCGCCATATCGCCGATCAGATCATCTGGAACTTCGCCACAGAATTCCCAAACACAATATCCGGCCGACAATCAAATTCGATAAACGGCACCTCGTCAACGAGACGGGAAAGTTTCGCTTTATCGATCCACAAACTCCTTGATACGTTGGCTGTTCCGGGCGATTCTTTGAGAAACTGCCCCAGTTTGGAGTGCGCGGGTCGGGCTTTACGGAGAGTGATTTGCCGATCGAGCAGAAGGCTGGGGCGGGAAAACGGGATGACCATCATGAACAAGGACCAGTTCATCGACAGAATCACGACCAACTTGTCATTACGCCATGATCGGCTCGAGCGGAAACTCCACTGCCTGTCGGCGAAGATGTCGGGATTGGTGAGCGGCGACGCCACGCCTTTGAACACGATCAGGTCGGCGAGCGATCGCGTGTCGCCGCCGTCCGGCTCCCAACCATCGACGGGCGCTGGTAAACCGTCGGAGGAGGTGTGTGGGCTCCTTCCCCAACCACAATCGGAACAAAGTCTGTAGAATACGATCGTCGTCATCGTCGACTCCAAATCGTTGGGGAATCCGTGAAATCCCCTTTCGTTCATCACCGCTTCGTTATCGACAAAGTTTTGTTTCTAAATCACGACGTTCGACATCGTTATCGTGAAACTGAAATTGTTTTTTGTTGTTCCTTGTTGTTCCCAGAGCGTCGTTGATTTTCGACTTTTGGCGTTTTTCCGTTCCCAATGCGTTTTTGATGACTTCTTTTAGGCTATCTGGAGGATTTGCTTGGCCACGATTCCGACGTAATGCGACGACAGCGCGAACAGATCGTGGCGCTATCGATCGGCCACTGCCGGCTGCGTCGAACGTCGGGCGATTACTACAACTGGTCCCTGGAGCAGCGCCGCGCCTACCTTGGCGCTCCGTCCGTCGCCTGCCTCTGTAAATCGATGTTGATGGTCAACAAGCGCGCTCCTGTGTTCGACGACTATCGCATTCCTGATCGGCATTACGCCTCCCATTATCTCGTTATCTACGTAATACGGTTTTGTTCATTCGTTGACAACGCCCTGGTTCCCGATCATCATGTCAAAGTTTCATCATCTTTCAATGGGCTCAAAATGATCTCAGGATCATTAGCGCTGTTTCTTTGTTTCATTTTCTCGTTGAACTCCATTCACATTGTGTTGATTGTGAGGTTTTTCACTGGCAAATTCCTCTCCCTTCCTTTTGCTGAATCAGGTTCTGCGAAATGCAGCAATATGAGGTGAAGTTCGTGAACGAGAAACTGATCGACCATTTCCGATCGACGGCTCCGCCTCCAATGCCCCCGAAGAAACGGTACAACTTTCGCGTCGCGTCCGAGGAGGAAAACGATCGCCTTTCGGGGTTCGTTCACAACGCCGTGTGAGATTGTGTTGACCACCGCCGTTCGTGTTCTGAACAAACCGCTGATGTTCATGGTTTGTGGGCAGATCCCCTCTCGGGTTTAGGCACATGCAGATCCCGTTCGTCCTGGATCGACGCGTGGTCGATACGGTCGACATGATCTGGTTGGGCGGGGGCGAACCCAACGTCAAGTTCGCCATCGGTGTCAGCGAGTTCATCAGCGTGTTCAACCCGATTATCGCGTCGGCCACAGTCGAAGGACAGGATTCATAAACGGTTCACCAATCATTTCACCCACCGTTCTTTTCATAATCTCGGCGAAGAACGATATGGGGTTAGGTTTAGTGTGTCGGATGTTGCGCCATCTTCGTTTCAACTTGGCCGTTCGCTGAATTTCGTCGACACATCTAATCTGCGTTGCCGAGGTTGTCTGGTCGGGGACGAGGATTATTCACCGGCAGGTGTCCAGTAATCTATCCGGACTCGGTGAACACGTTGTCGCGATGTGAACAGCGCGATCGCTGCGACCAACACGGCACAGTTTAGGGTCTCGTCGTTGTCCCTGGTCCGCTAATCTATCTGAATATCCCATTTCTCTCCTTTGCGATCAGCATCGGCCGCCCCCTGATCAGGCTCTCTGAGGCGCCGCTCATCAGGGAAGATATCGTCCAGAACCGAAAAAAGGGGAAAATTGAGTCGCCAATTTATTCTCTTCACGTTCTTCACAATCTTCCCGCCCTGTTATCTGAACACAATACGAGCGCCATTCGGGCGTTTCTTGGTTTTGATGGCGATCCCCGGTTTGAACCGATCGGTGACCCACGACAATGTCGCCAAACACTGATCGCTGGTCAATCCGCTGATGGACCACTGCACCCACGGGTCGAGCTCCAGGGCGTCGATCCGCTTGAGCAGGGCGAACATCTCCTTGAGCGTGTTCGGGGCGAAGACCAGGACCCCGGCCCGCCCTCTGGCGTGCTTCCCCGCCTCGTTCATGATGTCGTTGACCAGGGACTGGACCGTTATCAGCCCGTCCTTGGTCGTGATCCAGGGCGGCGGGTGCGGCGAACCCGCCTCGGGCTGGTTCGACTTGTCGACGAAACCGGCGACCGCGTCCGGATGCCAATCGAACAGCAGCGCCGGATTGTTGGTCGATACGGGAATACAGAACAGGAACGCCTTGATCTACAATCAGAGATCGTTCGTTGTGTCAGAACGAAAACGGCGTTGATGGCGATGGCGTTGACCTGAGCGGCTTTGCACTTGAGCTCCAGCTCCCCTTCGATATTCGCTTTCAGCTGGGCCAACTGTTCGGGGGAAACATTCAGCCCTTTATCTCGCAGAGATCGGTTCTCGAATGGCAACCACCTGCGCCTATTCATCCGCAATCGAACTCGAATCCGCGCGGGGCCATCGGATTGCCCCATGTGGTTGAAAACCGTTGATTCAGAGCCAGTCAATCTCGTCGACGATATACGACCAATGGGGTGTCTAATAGCTCATACTTAACGGTCTAACGGGCGACCTCAACGACTGACAAATTCATCGACAATGATTTGGATAAACAGCCCATATGATTTGATCGGTGGTTCATCGAATCGTCGAAATTAGAAACGACGTTTAGAAACGACGTTTAGAAACGACGTTTAGAAACGAGTTTGTGCATCGGCAGAGAGAGTTTGATCTGGTGAAGTGATGATGATGTCGTTGGAGAGCGATTCGGGGATGGGTTTTAGGGGCGGGCGGCGGCCACACCTTCCCGAACCGCCCAGGGACAATCGATGGACCAGTTTATTAGGCGAAGGGAGATATGTAGAAGGGGGTTCTGGGCCGATTGAGTCTATGTGGAACGGCACCTGGACAGGAGACATTGCGTGATGGCCAGGGCCAGCACGCCACCCAGCACGATCATCACGAAGAGGAACTCGAGGGAGTTGTACCAGTTCGGGCTGGGGAACGGGGGCAGGATCCTGGGCGGGTTCAGGTCGGATAGGCCAATCCAATGGTAGACCTTCTTCTGGGCCTGGCTCGCCCTTATTGATGATCGGGACCGGTACTCGATAACATCACCGCCTTCCACTCCTAGTCCGATCGTTGACGGCGCTTTCCCATTCGACGCGTTCGTCGAATTCAACGTCCCGGGATTCTCAAACGAAAAAATACCTATCACGATGGCGTTGATTCAGTTCCAACGATTTCACGGTTCATGGAATACGCGATGAAACCAATGAATTTCAGCGAAAATGCGAAAAGGGGTTCAGCGATTCAGGATCTGAAACCGAACAGATCGGGCGAAAGTCAATGAGAACGGGAATAAAACCCCAGGAAGAGTGTGTGTGTGATCAATACTGAGGTAGTTAATCATGAAGGAGTCGCCCAGAATCCACGTCGTATCTCTCAGGGGCGTGATGGCGACATTGCAGTAAAACCGCCCGGACCGATGCGCGTAACGTTCTGGCGCCAGATCGAACACCACTCCACCGATCGTCACCTTCAAATGGGGCAAACTATATCGAACCATCTCAGGGAACCCGTCCGCCTCCGCATTGCCCATCAATATTTAATTTACCTGGCGATTTTCCAGCACCCTATTGACCCGTCCGAAGAAGCGCCAACCTAATGGGGGTGGCCATAATCGGGTCAGGATCGAGGATCGGGCCGCGATTGTTGCGATATGAACCAAACCCTGTCGAGAAGCGCGGCGACAACCGATCGGGGCCCGCTGATGAATGACGAACCCGAATCCAGACTGACAGTGGACACGATCAGCGCCCATAAAAAACAAAAACAATCACAGCCAACACGCCTGGACAAAGACAATGGATTTTGAACAAACGCAACGACAATGCGTTGAAATGTGATAACAGAAGTGATTGAACTGCTGAAACACCGATCGGCGAGAACTTTCGTTGGCACATTCAATCTGGAATACACTAACACAGCGTTGTGAACACCGAGAGATAGATCACCGTATTGGAACGACACGTCGGGAACGACCCAGTACGGGGCCGATCGTGGCGACTTTTCCGGGCGACACGGCGCCCAGTTGATGGGACCGGATTGGTGTTCGACGTCGGAACCGCCCAGGGCCAGACGCGGTCCGCTATCGGCCAGGTAGAACGAGAACGTCCTCGACCCGTTCCTCATCGAATCGAACAGGCTATGGAGGACGGTTGAGTTCGGTCCCAGCCCAACCAGGCCGGAAAACGCGGCGCCGAAGACCGAGCCCCCGATCTGTTGGTCGACCATCCCGAACGGAACGCGGGTCGACGTTTGGACCTTCCCGACGTTGACGTAATCCTCGGCCAGGACCCCGTTCACCGAACTCGACACGTACCGTTCCGAGAACGGCGTCGCCGACGGGATCAGCGACGTTGACCCCGATAGGTCGATGGTTGCTCCAACGCAAGGGCCAGTTCGTCCTCTCTTGTCGGACGCGTGACACGATGAACTTGGGAACCAGGTCTGGTACGACCCTAAAATGGGAAATTATCAGCGGATCCGACTCCAGATGGAGTTTACAGAGATTTCGGGGAAACAGTTTTGGAATGAAATTTTTGGAAATTGCTCGCAATGAACGAATAGGGTTGTTTTTTGGATAAAGAAAGGGGATCACGACCGGTGTCGAATAGAACAGAGACGGGATGAGGTGGAGTGCCAACGGCGATATCGCCATAGAACTGGAGATTGGACTTGCTGTGCAGAGGGACAATGGTGATTTCCGCCACGATGAGGGCGGAGGCGGCAATCGCCACAATACAGACCGTGGTCTGGGGGAAGGACGCCCTCCACAGCATCATCGCCTTCGGACCGATCGGAACCTCATTGAACCTCCTCCAGACCATGGCCGTTGTTGTCGATATGAATCTCCCGCCCTGTGGGCATTGATTGTCAGTTTGATCAGGAGCGTCGTTCGTCCGGCAAACCGTAGGGATGTGCCGACAAGAAACGGTGCTAGGGCTATTGTGGGTCCCTTGAACTGTTGAGGATCGCTGGGTCTAATAACGGATCCACCGGCCACTCCTCCAGCCGCCGCTTCCTCCTATGACCAATATCTCCCTCACCCACTCCCACTCATCATTGTGAAGCGGATCATGATCGGCACTGATATGAGAGGAATGGGGAGGGATCAGTGCCAAGGAACAGAGGAAACATTTCCGCCCGAGTTTCGACTAAAATGATAACTGATTACGGATTCCCGCTATAACGACGACGTTGCCAGTAATAGGCTGCCCCATTGAATCGCACTACATCAGAGAATCACCAACTGTGGAGATGAATAAAACACAATTAGTAGAAAACTTGTTCAATTGTTGATTTGTTTAGTCGTGGTGGACGGGGAAAGGACAGAAGCCATTTTTGCTTTTCTTGCCTGTTGGAGCTTGACGGCCACATTAACAGCATCGTCATCACCATCACTGTCCCATCCGGAATTATTACTCAGTGAGCTCTGCTTCAGTCTTGCCACGAGATCCCGTTCAAAAGCGTCATCTTCGGCGGATCTATGATAGGGCTTTGTGGACCTGGTCTTTGAACCTGGTTTAACTGTGCTGAAACTTGATGATGCGAGGGTGTTGTCAGCAAACGTAGTGGAAATCGATTGTTGCGAGGTGGATGCCCATCTTGCGGATGGATCCGTCTTTACAAATTGAGGTTGCGGATTCTTGGAATCGTTCGATTGTGATGAACCTGGGGCACCTTTCCACAGAGCATCAGGGCCGCTGGAAAACGTGCTGGCCGGCTGGGTTTGCGCCAGAGATCGGACATTCGAATTAGAAACCTGGGAAGTAGCTTGAGGCTTGGGCTCAGAGGGACCATTAGACTGAGCTGTTTGAGAGGCAGGTTGCCATGCCGTTGCGGGGACCGTGTTCGCAGCATCCCAGGAAGAAGTTGGCTTCGACCAGGACGAATCAGTGAGCTGAGAACTGCCGCTGAATGATGAGGTGGCCGATTGGGTTTGAGCTGGAGGCTTCACGGTGGCCACATGGGTTGGCGCTGGAGGTTTGACGGTTGAAGCATGGGGTTGTGGGGGCTGCGATAAAGAAGCGGAGAAAGCCCATCGATCAGCTGGATTCTTCTTAGGCTCTGAAATCGGCTTATTCGACTGCGATACTGGTACTTTCGGCTGCGGGACTGGTTCTTCCGATTTCGCTACCGTAAACTCCCATTTGACTTGGCGTTGAACCTCGGAATCACCAAACACTGCTGTGATTTTGAGTGAAGCGGGTGCAGAGGAACTTGATGTAGGTTCTACAGGATGAGAAATGGCTGGAGCTTGAGCTGGAGGTTGAAAGGGAGGTTGTGCGTTAGGAACAGCTGGTGTGGGTTGAGGTGGAGTGCTAGCGGAGCCATCAAATCGCCTATACTGTGATGGTGGCACAACGCTTGCTGTCGCCTGCGGTGCAACGTGATTGGCAAAAGAATTGGGCATCGCAGGGGTCTGAGGTTTTGGTATGGTGTTGGGAGTACCCGCATTGCCCATCATTCTTAAGCGGTCAGGATGTATTCCAGAATTGGAACCGGCTGCAGGGCCAGGATTACTAACAGGCCTGGGTTGGCTCGAGAGCGGCTGTTGTGCAGGCGCCGAAACATTTGAAGTATGAAATCGGCTTGGAGCTGCAGAGGTTTGAAATCGGTCAGGATTGAACGGGCGGGATGGATTACTGTTAGCAGCAGGCGCGCTCTTGGTATTTGAGTTGAATGTGTTTTGGGTGACGGGGGCGTTGCCAATCATCTTCAATCTATCAGGATGAATGCCCGGAGATGGCGCAGGAGCGTTGGATCCCAGCATCTTCAATCGATCAGGATGGATGGCTGGCGAAGGAGCAGGGGCCTTGTGTTGGATAGTCGAAGACGGCGCAGGAGCGTTAGATCCCAGCATCTTCATCCGATCTGGGTGGATGCCAGACGTCGGCTTGGGTTCCGCAGCTGCTCTGTTTTGGACAAATTTGCTTGTATAAAGGTTGGGTGTGGCCTGAGACGTAGAACCAATCGGTGCCTGACATGACACAATAGCTGTCGCTGGGCGCACTGCCGCTGCGGGAGCCGGCTGTACGACCGGGGGAGTTTTCGCTCCTCCAGCCGACGGGATGTTGAACCTCGACGAATCCTGGTTACCGATCCTGGCGAGCCGCGACGGATGCATGGCGTGCGACAAACGAGGAATATCGCGGAACGATCCAACAAACGAGGGATTACAGTAATGGCCCCAATTACTACAGGTGGTGTACTGTAGTTATACTGTGATAACTCGACCGCGGGTTCACTCGTTATCTGTGCAACATAACTACAGTCAACAATTGAGTGTCGCAAGTCAATATAGGGGGTCACAGCCACTACATGACCAGGACCCCCCTTCCCCAAGACCATGGCGAATTCTTACATCGCTTTGCGGGCTGCAATGATGACGCTGGGGATAGCTCGGCGCCGGGAAACACGGCAATGACAACCCCAGATAATTTCCCCGGACTGCGTCGCCCTGTAGCGCCAGCCGGTGTACACGACGTTAGTGCTGGAGGGTGAGCGTGAGGCGGCCCGGCTGCAGTGGAGCGGATTGCGTGCCCATCGCCGCCCGAAAGGCGCGATAACAATCAATATTAATAGTGGAGTGTAGTTGGAGATTCTGGGAAACATTCGGTATCGCGTCTTTTGCAGAGTAAATCATCATTGACATGTCAATTGCGCTATACGTCGAGCAGACTACTGAAAATGTTTATGGTTCTTGGAGGCAACCTCAGAAAGCGCAATGAGAAGCTGGACGGTGCGATTACCCGGACTTGGCAAGTACCAGTCGCTTCAAGGTGACAAGCTAGTGGGTCACGAGGCTACCTTGTGAAATTCATGTTGATTTGCGGTCCCTTTGACGGTATAGCCCTGTTGAATACGATAGAAGCGGATTGGGTGATTCCTGAGCCAACAAATAAGATTGGTGCGATGCATGACGGTAAATTTCCAAGCGTTTTTAGCGGCTCAAGATCGCAGAATGACGATGATCGAGCAAGCAAGCCCAGGCCCAAAACATTTCGATCGACAACATGACCTGTCGCTTTTCAGCACAAGCCGGGAGCCCCGGGAGGACCAGTGCTGAACCGCTTTGGCGTAGCTGGTCCTCCCAGGGCTCCCGGCTGGTGCTGGAACGCGACAGCGCATGTTGTCGATCGAAAAAGTTTCGGCCTTGACTTGCTTCAAAGCCTTCAGGTCTTGCTCGATTATCGCCATTCTGCGATCTTGAGCAGCAAGAAATGCTTGGAAGTTTTCAGTCATGCATCGAACCAATTCCTGGATATCAGCCAAGGTGGCTGGAAGAGGTTGTACATATCAAAGTGTCAAGTCCTGCTGTGAACGCGATGTTCAAAAAGCGCCCTCTGACACTGAGAAGGCACTTGCAGAACCAGAACAATCGGCAGAAGCTGAAAAGGAAACCTATCTTACCATCGAGAAGCAAATCTGCAACATAGATTGCACAAAGCATCAGCATTGACATAACAGGATGACGTTCCAGGAAAGTGCACCATCTCATTTCGTAGAATTCAGGGGGAACGCGCAGTCAAAGTAAGCCAGACATGCTAGGCCGACGTCGCTTGACCGATGGAGATGAGGTTTGCGGAGAGTCCGGGAACGAGCGATATTGGAGAGATGTTGATAATTCATCTACGGAAGCGGTGGCAGCTTCTCTCCATATGATGTCAGGG
>OUQQ01000493.1:0-15858 GCA_900404475.1 Spongospora subterranea | reverse complement strand
GATTTCGATTTGCGAATAAATCCTTTTTTCAGGTTCTCGGAAATATATCTGCGGAGCTCCTCCGTTTTTAATTTGGATAATGAATAGATTGGTCCAAACGGTGGTGTGTTGTCTGGTATAAGGTCAATGGTGCAATCATACGCTCGATGGGAAGGGAGCTGATCCGCGTTTTCTTCATAAAGACATCGGCAAAATCCATGAATTCTGATGGCACCGGATATTCAGCTGGTGATCCTGGGGGTGCAAAGGTGTGGGGATTGTCAGTTTCCATAGTCATCATCATCACGGCTGTATTGGGGGAACTAGGACGTACGTTTCCTTGGCAATTACCCACTTGGATTGGGACAGATCGCCAATCGGTAGAAGGGTTATGCTTTGCCAACCAGTCGAACCCTAAAATAATATCATACGAGATCTCAGAGGCGAGGTTGAATTCGACAGAACACCAGTGTTCCCCAATCCGAAATGGAACCGGTACCGTACGATGTAAAGCCGATGTAGATGTAATTCCATCGAACGCTATTGCTGTAATGGGGCGATTATTTGTTCTCCAGGTTATTGAATGTTGAATGGCAAATTTGAAACTCATGAAGGAGGAACCCGCTCCTATGTCTATCAAAACTTCCTTGTTGATCGTGCGTCCGGCTATGTCGAACTCGCACGGCACATTGTTTCTGACAAAAAAAATTCCATTTTTACCGCACGAAAAAAAAAAGTATATCTGTATGTCGTGACATTATTATCATCCATTTACGGCCATCTACGGTACTCGATTCAAGACTTAATATCCATACTTGTAACCAGTTCGTGTTTGGACACCTACATGAATAAGCGTGTGATCTAGCTTCAGTTCCATTTGATCGCCGAGAATCGAAAGCGTCAACTGTAGTGATTCAACAGCCGATATGGTCAAGGATGACTATATTCAGGTGTTGCACTCTAACGAGAGATTATGATGGAGCGACATATTTGCAGTGATTATGTTATTAAATTTAACTGTTTAAGAACAGTGGTGAACAACAAACCTAGGCGCTGGGTCGTAGCAAAATGCAATGGCAGACCTGACCCTGGAGTATCATTGAAAGCATTTAGGACAATGGACTGTTCCGCAACAGAATGGAACGCGTCGAAAACCAATCCTGGCGTTACCGCCTCAATAGTTTCCCGATTTGCCGGCGCATGCAGAACGTAACTCTCTAGCGACAACTTCACCGATATGTTGCCTAGAAAATAGACGTTGGCGTGAACAATGGACGGCAACATCAGATGGTCAATATCGCGATGCCGGTGCATGATGATGGCATTTTTTGATCCAGAATCAATTGGCTGCAGCTTCGCCGGTGAGGTGCATGACACGAGAAAAGCGGAAGAAACAAGGAACCGAATATCTGGTTGAAAGGCAAGCGGGATCTCCGCCGCAACATCGGTGGCGATAATCGACTCGGGCGGATTGGAGTTATCACCACAACGTAGATCCTCCTCGGACAAAGGCAGCCAGACCCCGCCCAGACGTTCTGCCAGAATGCGCGTCCATACCATCGACTCTTCCCTGGGCATAACACCAGTCTTGTTGATTATTAAACTCATGGCGCCCTGATCAGTGCGAGAATGGAGAAAATCCTGAGAAAAATTAGCGCTGTTTGAAAAACAGCAACAATATAGCAAAACGTACGAGAGCAGGTCGAATACATTCAACCCAGAAATTGCTCAAAACAGTGAACAGAGAACGCCCAGCTGACGATCTAACGCAAGCGGTGTAAAGACGTTCGCCACGCATATCGGTCGCACAACCGACAACCCATTGCTCATCAAGGCCAGCGTCCACGGTCATGTAAGAGACGTGAACGGCCAGAAGAGAACAGGTATTGTTGTGGACCGCAACGTGCGGCGGGCAAGGGATCCCCGTTCTGCAATGCAGTACAAACGGGGGCTCCCATGCCGTTAAACCAAGACCGTTATGAAGTTCATGGGTTCGAGCTAACGCGACGTCGTCAACAGGAATGACCGGAACGAAATGAGACCGGGAGAAAACGCTGAACGCGAGCCGCTTCAACACCACAGGTAGGCTTTCATTTCGGTGGAAAATTTCGTTTACAATCGAGCGAGGAACGATCTGGCCAACGACGTTTTTGCGGCGTGACGTTGAATTCCAGGTGGGGGCACCGAGCGCGAGGCGTAACCGGTTCATTATCATCGAAAATGAAATCAGATCGATTGTAAATGTGGAATAATCGGCAATAAGGTAAATTACGACAATGCTCGTGTCAGTTGAGGAGATTTTGGACCGCATTGCTGAAGAACCTAGACAAGGCTAACTAAACAGTCATCATGAAAGAGAACTGTGAAACCTACACAATCTTTCGATTACAAAGTCGTAGTAGTGTTGGACAATTAATGGATCGTTACAGTCTGCATCGGAAAGGGTTTCCGAGGCGCGGAACTCTTCCGGCAACAAAAGTATTTCATCGAGGCATTTGATGGGGCTATGCCGACCCAACATGCAAGTCTAAGGCAACATTTTAACCAGGGTAGTATGGCTGACAGCCAAGAAAATAATGCAGAATATGCAAACTAGACTAGATCCCGCCAGAAACAAAACATAACATCGAAAGAAAAAAAATTGAACAATTTTATCCCCAATGAACGGCTTTGGCCAAAACTTTACAAACATGTTTGAACATTACCTCATACATTACAGAGAGTGATTCAGTGAAGGACCCAATAACGCTATTTCGTTCAAATGGTGTTGTTCCCAGGGAAGGGATCACAAGACAAGAGATATCAGCTTTAGACTTAAAAGGTTCCAAGCAAGCTTCCTCCCAGAAATACATAGACGATGACGACAACGTCCTGATGTCGCCATCAAATCCAAGAAGAAGCTCACAATCGTCGACATTCAGCAAATCGATGGACGCGTTGTTAATCGAATAATGCCTTGGGGTTACATTTTGATGTGATTTAGGCTGATGTAATGGAACTGCATTCGTCACCGTACGCCAAGCAGGCAGCACCGACGCCGCCAACAGCAGGTCGCGAACTTTTGATGATGATGGGGTAACATCCGGCATCATGACCGGGAACGAGATGGACGAATTGCCCAGTTTCCTCCACACTTCAGCTACAAAGTCGCAGAAAAACGCATCCTGGACGTGTTGCTGGATTAATACGAGAAGCTGGGCACAGATTGTTGAGCGACGAATCACCGGCGCTGCAGTCGCCCTCGAAGTTTCAGTAGATTCGCCGTCCGTTGCTGATTTATCTGATTCATATCCTTGATCGGAATCGGCGATTTTGTTTGAGAGGATTGCGTCTTCAGTAGTGACTTCATCTGCGGTATCGCAGGGCGCAACAGACAATATCGGCTCATATTTGATTCGACGAGGGATACGATGCGCCAGAAATTTAGGCACTTTGACGCTTATAACGTCGGGGAGTGTTAGCCCAATATCTGACCAAGGATGCGACTCTACGACGAAGCACTTTGAATTTTTTTGCGGAAGACGAAGGTGGCGTTTGGGAGTGACGCGGCAGCGTAAAGGGCTGGTTGTCGGAGTGGCACCGTTATCGACCGACATCTCGTTGTCGTCGTGCGGTTCTGTGATGGCGAAAACCGGATCAGAAGGCTTCGGAAATGAGTTGGGCACAGGCGGTGATGGCTGGTAGACAAGCGCATTGGCCTGAAGAATTAAATCGGCCAACAATCCGTCCATAGAGTAATCGCCTGCCCCTAATTCATCAGCAAAATTGCATGGAAAATGCGAAAAGTTCATATACGAATACAAATCATCATCGTTCACTATGAAAAAACTGATGGAGAGGGGTGGGATCTGCAAATCCAGATGGCGATAGTGCATATCAATGGTCAATGCGGTGTTCAGCATTGTCAGAACTTGATCGCGCTGGGTGTCATTTACGGTCGGAATGGGGAAATAATCCTGCGGTGACTCGTTGGTGATCGTGAACATCCAGAGCTGCGTCCCAGATGGGGCCGCCAGCTGATCACGCTCTGGGCGCCATCCAGATTGTAGTAAGGTCGGGAGGTCATGACCTGGGGCGGCGCCATCAATAACGCAGTAGAATATATCGGACAGAGGGCAAAGGCGAAACACATTCGACATGTGGCCAGGGCGGGTTTGATGAGCGAGCACGATATGGAAGGGCGCCCCTTCAGCCCTGCCTAACTATTGGTTCCCACCTCGTTTTCCCCAACATGTGTCTGTCCAACCAATCGTTTAATCACCACCCTCCGCAACTTTTTACAATCCATTGACAAAGCGAAACCGGAGTTTCCTCAAAAGGTGCAAGGATCGACATGCCAATGGCAATCTTAAAATTGGCGAATTTGATATAATGGATTACATCGACAGATTACAGTAATTATCAGAGCAATATTTACAGTAAGAGCATCACTCGCTCCGTGATTTTAGCCAGCGGTTTAGGTGAAAATGGGTAAATAACGGTTTACGAGAGTTCCTCAAGAGGTTGTAAAAATGATTTATTGGCCAAGGGACATAGGTCCTCGTTAGAGGACGGGGGGATGTACATTCTTCTCTCTCATACGAGTAATGAACGGGGGACAAAGAATCGGTTTTGCCACCTCAGAATGTTTGACGTGATACAGGAAACATCTGCAGCAAATGATTGAGACAGGTTCCCAAGTTGAATCATATCCATCGAACCCTTTAGTTTCTTGATTTAGTCGAAGATCTTCGAAATGAGAGTCAACGTGATAACTGAAACTATCGTGGGCAATATACAAATCTGCTGTCATTTTTAGTTTGAAATCATCGACATAACGCCTTCTCGCAGTGTGTACTTCTGAAATTTCGTGAGTTGCTCAATCTTGCACTTAAAAAACAACATCAACAATACGATATGAAACCCGCCAATTTCCAACGACGAGTTTGTGTTGGAGGTTGTTCGAGACAGATTGTATATGCGACGAAATCGTTATCCGCGATTTCAAAGATTAATCGGTACAATATTTCATATGTTCGAAGAAGCGTGGGATTGTTGTGTCTGCTTAGAAACTTTTGCATCAACTGCTCGATGAATTTTACGATGGCGCTTGAAAGGTTCTTGGTATGATCATGGGCCTCTGATAGACTTTGGAATCATGAAAATGGATCGGGCGATAAACCAGTCATGACCGTAACTGGTGCAAAGCCTGTTCGAGGACGTGACGATCATCTTCACCAGCGGAAAGAGAGACGGCCAGTTTATTGATGACGATTCACAATAACTAGGAGATGACGATTAACGATATCAACGGAACGGTCCGCTCAGGGTGAATGATGTTTGATGTGCAGATGAGAGCAGAATTCGTCAAGGACACGAAGTTCTATAAAATGACTGTCTTCATCAAGTACATGAAGATATACAATGCCAAAGCGCCTAAACCAATCCAGCAGAAAGGATACCACGACTGAATGATCGGCTGCACTCGACGGAATAAGGTCAACAAAAACTCCCAAAATCATATCTCAAAACAAGGACATTAGGATAATTGTGTGACCATCATTTGTTTGGCTTCGTAAAACTTGAGAAAACATAGTGGATGACGTCGATCCATGTGTCACATAGCCAAAAAGGACGATGAACTACTGTATCTTGCAAACGCACATAAATCGCAGTCTTCGTTCGTTCGAAACTTTGGTGCCCTGAGATTCCACATTGAGCAATGATACAAGTGCGTCAACGAACAGATTCGGTAGGCACCCAGATTTAATGCCGAGGTGTGGTTTTCTCTCCAACGCATTAGTGACTTATCGAATTGAAATGGGTCTTTGAGAATGGATTCTAGGTCCACTGGCAAATATCTTTTGGTTAATAGTTTCGTTTGGACAGGTTCAATGGGATGAGCACCCCATCGAGTATTCAGGTCCGCCAAATATTTTCAGAAGCATCAATGTGCTCTTAGTTGTAGTTCCCAACATGCTGAGCGATCAGCAGTATGACCCTTTGTCTCGACGACTCTCAACGCTAAATCGAAAATGTCAACTATGGTCCTGTGGTTTGTGAAGATGTAAAAGGGTTTGTCGCGTAGCAAAACTTGTTTGAGTCGATGAGGACCCCCTTTAATATGGAAAACCATTCTTTTTCAATGATCGGTCAAGCGTTAACGGTGAATTATCGGCTGAGAAAACATAAGGGCTCGTGACTCTGTTCATTCGTTGGCATAAAAAGACCTTAAACACATGTCATTGACAAAACGAGTACACAATTTGGCAAAAACAAAACTTTGTTGGAGAGGTCCACGATTTCTGTACGAACTTCGTTTTTGTCAGAAAATATATATGTTATTGCCAACTAGCAATGCATCGTTGGTGCTGTTGGGCAACTAACATTAAGTACATATCACAATAATGGCGACAGCTGTCCAACATTCTAAGTTAGGGAAACCTTATAATTGATGATGACCAAGTTAACGACCGATTAGAGTACTTGTTGATTAAGTTGAGGGATGTGATGGCGTGGAATGTGACAGATTTGGCGACAAAACGTTGAGGGCAGAGTACCAACAACTGGTGCGAAAGGGGGGAAAAACCTGTGTTATTCTGGTATACTTGCTTAGATTTTGCTGGGTAATTACTTGAGAAGTCCAGATCCATAATGAACCATATCTGACATACGATATGACTTCCTGAACATGGATATATTCGTTGATGGAGCACATTTGTCTTTTTCGCAATTCCAATCCATCAATATCGGCTACCGTCATGCAGTATTCCTTTAATCACAGGATGGAGATATTCCTTGAGCAATCCCCACGACATTATGGTCACTGTTTTGATTTTATCCTCTGCGAGACTTAACGTGGCAAACAATGAATCCAGTAAATTTGATTCTGTTTGAGCGGATCTGGGTGATTGGAATGAGTTTAGACAAGTTCCTGCCATTGGTGGTCTTCGCCGTTCTCCACGCTCTCCAATGAGGAAGACCAAAATTGTAGACGCTCTCAACGGGATCACTACAGATGGCCTGTTCTCTTCTTCGTCTTCCGACTTCACGACGTTGGTGTCATTTTTTGAAACGTCCCGTCAACGTGGTACGGTATGTAACAAGTTTCTGGACAACATTGAGACCTGTTGAATGGCCGTAATAACCCGTACGATGTTGACGGGACCTGGGAAAAAAGACACCAACAACAGTCGTCAAGTCCGAGGACGAAGAAATCACCAGATCCATGCGTTTGTCAACGCGATATAGCGGGCACAAATATAGCACAAATTCCAGGTGAGTAATGCTGGTCTAATAGGTTCTTTCATTGGATACCCAAGCTACCCTTGTAGCGGACAGGCGGAGGGAAAACATGGGAGTGGAATCCGCGAACCTTTGTATATCATACCATACCAGGTGAGTAAACCAACGATAAGCACTTTCCCGCGTCACAGGTTCGTTAAATGACGACGCGCGATCGAGAAAGTGATGTCGCCATCATCTGTGGGGGGAATCCCCGCCCAGAGTTATTCACAAAATTACCTGATTAAGTTCCAGGCAGAGATTTACCTCGGTGGTTGGTATCTCCATCGCAGCAGGTGGCAAATCTGCTGAGATGGAGACGATGTCCGGACATGATCACGGTCAAACATTTGATCAGGCGCAGAGACCTAATATCGGCCATGCAGCAGGTCTCAATGTTTTACCGTGATCTTGTCAGGGGGAATACGTAGTCTCCAGAGACGCACGTGTCTCAAACCGCTACTATGATTGTCTCTCAAAACATTATCAGAATTTGCCATGCCCATAGCACTGAGAAACGACATTGAAAAAACACCTGTCAGACAGTAGTCGGCATTGGAAATAGTTGACTTGACACAGGAAATTGGCAAAGAACATTGCCGCATCAGAGAACATTTCCTGAAGAACATCAAGCTTCTCGAAGTCTTCGTCAATAACCACGACCCGCAGGCAGGCCAGGATTGGCGTTCTTCGCTAACAAACATTTTTCTTACCGAGACCTCAATAAAATGTCAAACCATCGTTGAGTGATTTTTGTGGTAAAAAAATGATACTGTCATGACAGTTTAATAGTAAGGTCTCGAAACACAGATGCTTTTGAAAATAATCAGGTCATAACGGATTACAAACCCTTATCTTCACATCATTCATAACAAAGTCCTCCTGTCTTGAAATATTGATCATATCAATGTCAATTTCTTGATATCTGTGTATTATAAACCTTATCTGTGCCATTTACTCTGAAACCTTCAAGACGGTAATACAGAGATAGTATATCTATAACATGTACCATAAATCCCTTTCTAAATTCTTCCTGAAGAAGATCTCAGTCGTCGTCCATATTTCCATACCTGGAACTTTTGTCAATACGGGCTTAAACTATCTGGCCCATTTTTAGTAGAGCATTCTGCAGTACTGTTCAGATATATAGGCCACATTGACGCCTTTGTATATACATAATGTGGATGCTGTTTCTTTTTTTTTTCATAAATGCCAATGTTAATGCTAAAAACTGACGTTTATTGGAGTAGTCAAATGTGAGTTATTTAACTGTAATCACACTGGTTAGTGTTTGGTTTGTGCAGTCTTTCGGCTAGCCTGGTCATGGTCCTGGATCAGAAAATACTCGTCAATGTTGTCCATATCGCTGTCCACCTGTTCAATTTCCTCGGGCACCTGCAGCTTTTCAATCGAACCCTCAGTCACAATCGTCTGTTGATCCTTGGCAGATGATGTAACGATATCCGCCGGTAACGCATGCTTGTCTGGCTGGGATGTTGACCGGTGATTCTTTGATCGCCGGGCCAGTATGATGGCCAACAGCCACAAGAACTGAGACGCCACGAATCCGTACCCGAGATGGTCGTTGATGTAGTCGGTGTCCGCTGCCTGGTATTCGACGATGATGTTGAACTTTGCTGGCTGGGCAAATGGTAACTTGGGCTGGCCATTGCCGACAACCAGACAAAGGTCGTGGTTCAAATCAATATTCTTTGCCGATGACAGAGTGAGGTTGCGATGGCGAAGACCACCAAGTGTGCCGGAACTAATGGGAGTGACCGGAGCTGTATAGTCGATGATTTTGTCCTGGCCGATAAACTGCTCACACCATTTATCGGCTATCAAATCGACAGAAAACGTCGGCCACAATGATCCGGATTTCACAACGTCGCCCTTGACAGTGACCGCATCAATCTTGAAATCGTGTCGGCGAACGCCCAGGACCCAATGATCGCCAGCCGAGACTGTGGGAGAGACGGAGATGGCGTATGAACGTGCGGCTCCAGTTAAATCTGGCACAAAAACCAGTAGAACAACCACGATCAGCAACATGTCGACTTGTTCAGATTCTAAATGAAATTGTTATGTTGGCAGTTTGACTCATGGGCTACACATTGACAACATTTAAGGGCGCTCGACATAATTCGATGCGCCATCGGCCATCTCCGAACCATTCATCTAGAGCCATGCTTTGGCGTAAACATGGACCAAATCACCTGGTTAAACTTATTGATATCGGGACCGATATAAGTTTCATGTTCAGTAAAACGATGGCAACAATTCTTATCGGATTCGACCAAGTTATCGAGTGTGTTGGTTAAACAATGTTCACAGTGATGTATTTTTCGCAATTATTGTTCCTGGTCGTTCGGGTGTTTTCTCAAACCGGTGAAGTAATCAGCGCAATTAGAGACCAATCGCATTTGCGCAACGTCCGAAACCTCACATATTATCCTGCCAGATCTGCTCTGGTTCAAGATGCATTCGGCCAAAATGAGGTTGTACGACGCCCAGCAAATCATGGACAGCGTTTATGGGCCATATACTGGCCCAGGGTGGTACCCACGTCCGTTCGCCCGCCATCGGCAACGCGATCTATGGGCGGATTCGTTTGGAGTGTGCGGCTACATCACCCTTCACTATTTATCGAAGGGCCACGAGATGTTCCTGAAACAGGCCGATGCCCTTATTGCCGAAGTTCACAACGTGCTAGGGTGCTATCGTTATTCCTACCGCCGACTTGGCCGCTCAACCGAACAGAATCCATTACTAGGGGGATTGCGGATCGGCGCCGAACATGAAAATGATGATGGGCAGTTGTTTCACTATAGCGCCATGTGGATGTTCGCTCTGAACCGAATGTCGCGAGCCCGAGGGGTCGACACTTACAATGCCATGGCAATTCAGCTCGCCAAAGCGGTTCATCCTCATTTTGTCTTCAAAGACAACAGGTTCGGAAAAAAGATGTTTTTCAAGCTGACCATCGAGAAAGATCCGTTGCGATTGTTCGAAGGCGATATAGATGCCGTTATTGGTCTGGTTGTGTATCAGGTGCTGAATGAAGCGCATTCGGAACCGGATATCCTCCAGGTAAGGTGTCCTCTGCTCGCCGGGAAATCTGATGGAATTGATCTGCTCTGGTTGGGATTCAGAGCGAGATTGCTGATATGGAGGAGATGGCGCTACGCAAGTGTGAAACCTTCACCAGCAAAGATGTGCTCGATATCGGAATATCTCTCTGGTGCTGCTCCTGGTTTCCCAAACAGAAATGGGCCGGGATTTTGATGGACAAGTGTTTGGCAGTATTGGGAAAGGTCGTCGAACAATTAGAAGCGATCAAAGAACCTAAATCGCGGCTCATGTTTCGAGAAATGGGTCTAATTTTAGGTATGCAGTGCGTCTTCGATGATAAAGCCTTGGAACAATGGAAATCGTACATTGACCGAGCTTACGCTTTTTGGGAAGAACGAATATTTGCTTGTGATACCGATATGAGCGCGTTAATGTTCATTGCCAGTAAATACCCGGAACTGTTCAAACGCGAACCCGATCGATCCGACGATTTCAAACCCGATTAGACATGTGGACAGTGTTTTCAATACAGGATCCCCCAGTTTATCGTTGACTTTCTCAAAATATTGTACCGCCAACAGCGAAACTATAATTGGAACCCGGGTTTAACTGTGGCAGGAAGAGGATGGGGTTGTTCACATCACCTTTTTCCCTAAGGTTCTCGTCAAAAATTGTAATTCAGCCTTTCATACTCTGTTATTGCCATCCTGATGCAGTCATCACTAATGGCACCCTGACATCGCTGATCACGATTGGCAGAACTCAATTGTCCACAAACTCGAGCATAGTGAAGTGCCAATCGGTGCAAAGGTCCAATTCAGGTCATTGGTCGCAAGTTTCGCAATTATTTTGGCATTTAAACCCCATCCAGTACCTTCATTGATTGGATGGTCAATTTTTTTGACGTTTTCAGTCGATAGTGATTCTACCCTAGAAATACGTGTGGATTCATTTCTTGCCACTTGAAACAGTTCGAAATCGGACTAATCCTGAAATTTTCAAGTAGCACGATCATATAGGTTCTGATGATTGGTCACAAAAAAAGTCCATGCGGATAATGTGGAACATTTCCTGATACTCCAGTCGTTAATTGCTCCGTTTTTCATTGTTTTTCGAATACTTAAGATATAAGTTGGTCAACATTTGTATTGAAATGGTAACGGGACCAAAATCATACATTAGTCTAGTGCACGGCAACAGCATTTCAACTCTAGGTATTCTCCCGAAATTCCATAATTGTTCAACTAATCTAGCTATTCCTCTGCTTTTTGGATGTACATGGGAGATCAGCAGAAGATGTGAAATCTAATAGTGGCACGCCCAGCAATCCTCACATATGATTGCGGGTTGTTCTGGACTGTTGATACCCAATCGGTGATAAAGGGAGCTCTAATCAGTACAGAAGGAGATCTAGTTCATTCAGCGCATACCCCTCTCTTGAGAATGGTATACTGACACCAACATCGTGTCGTGGCAATACCTATATTGGTGTACAAGGGCGAACGATATACGGGACGGGTAGACGTTCGGTCTGATTGGCCCTCCAACATCAGACAGGTATACCGTCATGGCCAAATCTAATAATAGTCAATGTGTTGGGTGTACGACTGTACGTGGCGTAGCGCGGTCATGTGCTGTGTACAGTACTGTCAGATCGCCCATCCATACAACAAACTCCGACTCCGTAGACTGTGGTCCCATTCGATTTTCGCCTGGATTTGACCAAGTCCTACTAACATCATGACCGCCGGACACGGTAGCCCTATCCTCATGGCCATTGGCCTCAACCCCAAGTTCATTTCTCAGCTGAACACGGCCGATGCCCAGCAACTCGAGCACGTGGTACACGAGGTAACCTGCCTACCATGACCGTTCAGCGGACTTCTAATCTTTCACACGACGACAGGCGGGTTTGGAACGAGGCTGTTCCGAATCGGTAGGAAAACTACTCGTCTCGGTGGCGTCCGGACTGAAATCGACTCCATTTGTCGACGCCAATCGGCCCACACTCTTGGCCTACATCGCCGATGGGTAAAATGATCTGCACAAAATCTAAAAAGCTTTTTCTATTTTTTCCATCTTCACATGTTAAACATCAATCGACAGTACTCTTTTGTCAGCTCTTTTCTCACCGTGAGGTGTACTTACATTATTTATCTGTCTAAAACTTCAATCACATCAAAATGACTAATTGTTGCTTGGTCAGGCGCATCAGCAGCCAGGCACAGGTTGCCGCCGCCGTCGAATACCTGACCAGCGGCGTAGAGAAATTTGATGTGTCCAGATTTGAGCAGCAATGCGGTGTTGGTGTCGTCATATCGCCAGAACATATCTCGTCTGTAGTTGCAGGTGCGCTCAGCTCTTGCGTTGAAGAGATTAAGGTCAAAAGGTCAGCCATTACTGTACGTTGGAGGGGTTTGTTGCACTTCTGACGTCAGCACTTTCTTATTCGTAGGTATTTCTTCGCTTTCGGTCCGTTGCTTGGAAAGATTCGCGTTCAGCTTCCTTTCTGTGATGCTGCCGTCTTGAAGACCGAATTAGATGCCCAGATTCTTGCCTTGCTTGGCCCGAAAACCGAAAAGGGTCAGAAAAGATTTAACATTCTGATCACAGTGTTGATTTACCTCTTCTTTGTTTTTGCGCTCTCGAAATTCAGTGTCTTGGTATGCATTTGTGTTGCGATATCAATGAATATGTCAAAAACGAGTTTCAGTTTCCCTTGGAAAATACTCCTATTTGGAATCATTGATGTTCATATCCCTTTTCGAACACATGTTTAAATATATTTCTGGTTGGGATCAGATTCCATTCGGACGAAAAAACCTAAAGTGCCCAAGGAGGTCAATGAAGCAGAACCTAACCCGATGTCGGCGCCAATAATGACAATGGCCGAAATCGAGAAACAGTACATTGGACGCGCTTTGGATTCAGCTGTCAACACGCCCGAGCTGACGGCGATGCACAATACCGTAACTGGTGGCCGTATTCGCACGCGTTTCCCTCCCGAACCCAATGGCTTTTTGCATATCGGTCATGCCAAGGCCATGAACTTCTCGTTTGGTTTCGCCAAATCCAAGGGTGGTGTAACATTCCTCCGCTACGATGACACAAATCCGGTATTTCATGCTCATACTCTTTATCCCATTCCCGTCGTGAATCTGTAGATTTGACTCACTGATTTTTTGAACTTTTGTTTGGACCAGTTTCTTTTCTTGTTTCTCTGTTATCTACCACCATTTGTCCTTCATTAGATCATTATTTTTTCTGTTTCGCGATCTGTTGACAAACAGTATATTCGGCAATGCGAAATTTTGCTGTGGAACTTGATGCCTAATACCTGCATGTTCAGAGCGCCGAAAAGCGTGTTTTCATCGATTCCATCGCCGAGAATGTCTCTTGGCTCGGCCACTCTCCTTTTGAAACGACATACTCTTCAGAGTATTTTCCGGAGTTGTACGAGTTGGCCATGGAGCTAATCCGCCGCGGCAAAGCGTATGTGTGCCACCAGACTCAGGCCGAAATCAAGGCAGCCCGCGCTGCCCGTATGGACCAGCCTCCATCGCCCTGGCGTGACACCCCGATCGAAGAAAATTTACGGAAGTTCGAATGGATGCGCCAAGGGCGTTACAAAGAAGGCGAGGTTACGTTACGCATGAAAATCGACATCGCGCATGCAAACCCGTGCATGTGGGATCCGGTCGCATATCGTATCAAATATGAAGCGCACCCTCACGTTGGTGATGCCTGGTGCATTTACCCATCGTATGATTTCTCCCACTGTCTGGTCGATTCGATTGAGCACATTACCCATTCTTTGTGTACGCTGGAGTTCGAGGTGCGTCGTGATTCGTATTACTGGCTATTAGAGGCGCTTGATTTATACCGGCCGTTGGTTTGGGAGTATTCTCGTCTCAACATCACCTATAACGTCATGTCAAAGCGTAAGCTAAAGCAGCTAGTCGAGCAACTTTACGTCAATGGATGGGATGATCCTCGTATGCTGACGGTGAACGGTCTCAGGCGCCGCGGCTACACTCCCACTGCTATCAACGAGTTTTGTGCTAGAGTTGGCGTGACACGCTCCGAAAACACGATTGCCATGTCATTGTTGGAGGCCTGCATACGCCAGGAACAGGACGAGCAAGCACCGAGGACCATGGCCGTTCTGGACCCACTGCGAATGACCTTGACCAATGTTCCAGACGATTTCGCTGAATTCGTCGATGTCCCCATACATCCGAAACGATCGGAAATGGGGACCCGCCCTGTGGCATTGTCTAAGACTGTCTTCATTGACCGATCTGATTTCCGAATGGATGATTCTCCCTCCTTTTATGGATTGGCTCCTGGCAAACAGGTTTGAGCAAAACTGTATTCCGGATTGACTGCATGTATTGATTTTCAACCTTGTGCTCTGGAAATGTTCGTTCATATAGTGCTGTTGATTCTGGAGCTTTTGCTGTGTTGCGTTTCTCTAAAATTTGGTTGTCGAACGATTTCTGCAAGATTTTACAGTTTTGTTGTTCAGTCTTCATGATGTCGCTGTAACGGTGCGTCAATTTTTGAACTTTGTATGCAGGTACATTTGAAGTTTGCCTATCACATCACATGCCAGAAAGCTGTTGTTGACGAGGCCGGCAACGTTGTCGAACTTCAATGCACTTTGGACAAGGATTCAACCACCAAACTCAAAGGTACTTTTTTATCTCGATTTGGTGTCGTTATCTACAATGTGCTGAACCATCCGAATCGTTCTCTCCATTACTGTTCATCATATTTTTTTCCGAGGTTTGGTCTCGTGACGATTTTTTATGGTCGATGTCTCTAGGTATTATTCACTGGGTTTCTGGTCCAAATCCATTGCCGGTTGTTGTTCGACTGTACAGCTATTTGTTCAAGTCGATGGACCCATCGGCGTTGGGCGACGAATGGCTGGACGATCTGAACGAGAAGTCATTGGTGGTCATGGACAAAGCACTGGTTGATGGATCATTGCGCGGTGTTGCCCAAGGCACCCGCTTCCAGTTCGAGCGGCTTGGCTACTTCATAGTCGATTCCGACTCTGTCCTGGAATGCCCCGTTTTCAACCGAATCGTTGAATTGAAAGAATCCAAGGAAAAGCGCGATATGTAGATCATATCTTTATACACTCAATGTTCTATTGCCGTTTTCCAGAATTCGATTGAATTGTGATGATATTTTTTGAGTCCTCCAATTCATTTCTTCAAATGTTAATTTCGTATCTCAGAAAGAACAATCGACACAAATAAGATTAACTTCTGATTGCTACCAATGCCGACACAAGCCAATTATAACCACAATATTAAACGGTTTTTTTTCTGGAACGAAGGCTGGTCGAACTATGGCGCCATTCATCTAATTCTTTCACCCCGACTCATGTCTGACATTCACAGGAAGAGAGGCGAGTTAAACAAACATCAGTCTAATGAAAGTGTTTAACCTGTGGTTTTGTCATTTCCACTGCGGAGCACGAGGGCTTTGTCATCGAATCCAATTGCGAGGACATTACACCGCCAACGTTGG
>OUQQ01000494.1:16093-29546 GCA_900404475.1 Spongospora subterranea | reverse complement strand
TGTAGGGGTTATCACGCAGGGTTCTGATTCCTGCAACCGCAGTTCGAGTCTGCGCGGGGCCTACTGTTTTGCATGAGTTATTCATCTCCAAGTATGGCGCAACCGAAGATCTGCTTTTGTGCCTTCGACCGTTGCCTGAGTTGCTGCAGCAACATCTCGTGACCGGTCTGTTTTTGAGCTCTTGAAACCAGTTATTCATTTTGCCGAGGAACAACACCAAACTTGATGCTGCGCCTTCCTGTCAAATCTGTTATGCTCTCAATACCACCAAATTTGTTAAGTGTTTTTGTCATGGAAGGGAAAATAGACCAATATTATCGGGTTCATTCTCTATGCGAGTTTTTTGCCGAACACCGATATTTCGAGAAACCTCAAGTCATTGACCGTGCCGCGTTATTACTCATTACCCCAGTGTCGGCCACCCTTATTAACCACCACGTTGGACTTCGCTGGGAAAAAATGTCACACCTCTGAGGTCTATACTCACTATTGTTCTGTGTGCATTGTCAAATTTGACAATGGCTTTAAAATGGCTAGCCGCAGCTGAACAATCGAATCATGACCAAACATATCGGTTATCCAAACCTATATTTTATCGACAATCAAATCGCGGCAACCAAAATGCATTCCGGGTTCAAAATCAGTGCCTTGATCCCGAATTGTGATTTTTGAAGTAGCAAAGCCAAATGAAAAACATTTCTTGATACGATATCGCTATTTCTCCGCCTTGAGTCAAGAAGACGTGTCGAGAGTAATCGCAGGATATGCCATTAACTCAGAAATATCCATAAACACTTTGATTGATGGCCAACATCGGTTGAGGAAACGTCGGAACCAGAGGCGTTGTCATTGCGGTGAATGAAATGCTGTAGTTTTCGGGCAAATCATAATTTTATCTTCGAGTTATTCTGTGATATTTAGGATAGGCACTGAAGAGCCTAGAACAAAATACGTGATGGGCGGCGTTGTCTCGATATCACAAATGCAATACGGCCTGATTGGATTCACTTCGCTCAATGAAGCGAATATCGCCGCCGATGAGATACGAGGTCATGTCTTGGAAACTGGGTACAGTAGTCACTTCTCCACAGATTAAAAAGAGCGTTTGATGAAGCGAACGGTTCGTTGAAGAGGTTACGGCACTTCTTTTGATACCGCTTCTCGTGCAACTGCCAGTCGCCCAGTCTCATCCGCGACGCACAGTCGCGCCATCGCCCAGTCTCACTTGCGACGTACAGTAGCGCCATTTTGCCGGACCGATACTGAAATTCCGATTGCGGCTGTTGAATTATCATAAATCGATTACGCCAGGCTACTGTAGTTTTGTATTGTCATGCCGTCGGTTGAATGCCGATCATGTTTTGCCATGGTAGAGTCCGATTTGACGCAGCTGTGCCGGTTCAAGACCTTTTCAGGGATTCACGTTGGGTATCAGTATGACGACCACGGCAGTAATGATCAAATTCCAGAGACCATCGCGATCTTGTTGTTGAATCCACGTCCCCCGAAGGCCCCATATTCGAAAATTGGAGACCTATGTTGCGCTGCGTGCAAATATAAGATTGGCGCAATCAAACAATTTGATTCTGGTGACTTTGGTGCATTGCTGAAAGCGACGACAGTTACGTACAATTCCGTACCGATCTCCAGTTGGAAAACTGTTGTTGAGCAACGAGAATGGGCCAGTTGTCAAGTTTGTCAACCAGATCAGCCACCAAGCGACACATCATTCCTGATCAAGCAGACCTTTAATGAAGATTTAACATTAGTTGATACGAGTACTCCAGTCCCTCAATTAACCAAATCGTCACCATACGATTATCAGGTGGATATGTACCAGCGCGCCATGGCCATGCCAGATAATTCTTTGATATTCTTACCCACTGGTTTCGGCAAGACGCTGATCAGCGCCATGTTCATCAGGCGGATGCTTCAATTAAACCCGCTGTTTTCAGCGCTATTTATTGTCGAGACCAACGCGTTAGCGATCCAACAATATACCGTGCTCATCAATGAACTCGGCGATCTATCGATCAGGATCTTAGTTGGCAGCATGCTTCCATCCAAACCCAATATCAACCATATAGCTGAGCTTCGTAGCGCTGATATTATCGTTGCCACCGCCGGTTCCTATCTCAATGCAGTTGAACAGGTTAGTTTCGCATCTCCATCCTCCCAAATTTTCAGTGATGGTTATGTTTTTTTTTTAAAAACGAGATCTTTGCGCATAACAAATTTTCTGGTCATCTTTTCACGTTTTTGTTGTTTATAGAATTTGTTGGACTTCGGTAGGATCTGTGCATTGGTGATGGACGAGGCTCACCATTGCGCTAAGAATCATTTGTTCAACTCTTTACTCCACAAATTGTACGGTGCACATCGGCCCAAGATTATGGCATTGACGGCCTCGCCAGCGGGAGAGCTTGACCTTCTTCAGACCAGTGAGAAGCTCGAGAAGCTTCTGAAAAGGCTCATTGCCAGGCCAATCGCTCCAAGTAAGGCCACTTTGGCCGCTCTACGTAAAAAATCGCCTCGGACGCCATTACTTCAGGTTGTAGTAAAGCAGAATCGACACGAGCATGAACTTCTCGAGCGGATTCGAAAATATTTTCTGGATATTGCTGAGCGATATTTCAACCAGTTGCTTCCTCTTCAGTCAGTAACGTTCCCGTCTGCTCCTTTTTTCGCGATGACCCAATTGTTGCGTCCTGAGGACGAGCCTCTATCCGAGCATTTAGTTGAGGTCTATAACGCGTGCTCCGAGTTGAATGAACTTGGGCTAAAATGGAGTTGGGACAAAGTCGGCGAGACCATCAAGTCCAAAAATTGCTTTGGAGCAAAGGAGTTTATTTCCGCTGTCGTCCCTGATTCCAATTTTCAAGGTTCTGTTGTCAACAAAATCGAGGAACTTGTTACGCAGCATTATGATGCCGATCCCAAAGGTTTTTCGGCACTTATTTTCGTGTCAACCAGAGGTCTTGCTATAGAATTGGTTAAACACATTTCCAGGATTCCGTTTATCAAGGCAGAAGCTATGGTCGGTATCTCGGAAATGACACTCGCTCAGCAGAAAACCGTTCTGTCGAAGTTCCGCGACCAAGTGATCAACGTAGTTGTGTCGACGTCGGTCTGCGGTGAGGGAGTTGATATTCCTGCATGCTGTTTGGTTATCTGCACCTGTCTTCCGAATAGCATGATCTCGTTCGTTCAGATTCGTGGACGGATCCGTTCTAACGAGTCGGCTCGATATCTGAGTATGGTTCGTGAGCGTCGAGACATGCACGTTGAGGGGTTAGTGCTTCGCGAAGACAATATGAACGAAGCGATTCAACAGATCAACCAGTTAGAAGCGGATTCCGATGTTCCTGATGCGGTAGATCAAAAGGGGCACAAACGGATTTGTGGGTCTCGCGATCTCCTCACGTTGGCGAAGCAACTGAAGCCAGATCCAATTATCGGTCGTCTTCAACAACGGGTACTCTACTCTGAGGAATCAAGAACTGGACCTCCTCACTGCCCCATTTTTACTGTGAAAGCCTCACTTCCCAAATGGGACGGAACATCTCAAAATGGCATCGGCTACGGACCAACAAAAAAAATTGCCCGATATGACGCCATTGTCGCTCTTCATCAGCAGCCTGGGTTCTCGGAGGTTTAAATAAACGGTGACTGTTTTACACTATACATCCGCCTTCGCAGCAGCACATAGCGAGTTATATAACAAGTTCGAAGCAACCAATTGGCGATAACAATGGTGGGCTTCGTAAGACTCGTGAGTGATCATACCATACTTTGCTGGGATCAAAGTTTGACAGAAATAAAAGCATCAGGCGTCCTAGTAACTATCATGCTATCAACAACCTACTCGAACAAAAAAGTCATTTCAAAATAGTACTTGTTTGGTCCCCAATCCCAGTAAAGAAGGTTTCCAATAAGTCATGTCTTGCTCTCCCGAACCTAAACGTGTGTTTTCGCGAGATCGCAGCAAGAAAACGCTCTTGCAATGTTAACCAACCAGCGCGTCATTTCGTAATGGCAGTATAAGATCATCACCACAAACAATATATAGCCACTCTGATCTTCGCAATACGTTCGATGAAAGCCAAACTATCGATATTTTTCAAATCGCATTGAAACATTCTATCATCGAAGAAAAACCAAAGTTGTATCCGTTGCTGCGTATGTGCGTCGCCCCTTAACATAAACCCTCTAAAAATCGTTAACAAAATGGCACAAAGAGTGGTTTTTACTGTGCTTTTCTATGGTAATCCATGAGATTTCAGATTAACTGGTACTTCGAACGATGTACGCCGCGCTTGCGAAATGGCACTGAATTTGGGCAACCTGATAGCATGCGAATGCTGAGATGGCGATTTTGGAAAGGAAGGATCCAGGTCTCTTGCGTCTACACTTGTACTGACTAACTGGTGCTGCTTCGGCATGCAGCGCTTTATTAGTGCCATCACCAGAACAAACGCGACAACGAACACTGCAACCACTGCATACACGGGCTCATATCCATCACCTGAAAAATTGTTTTAAGTCTCCAATTTAGCCCAACAAAGAGAGTTTCAACCTTCTGGAGATTTCTCATCATTTTTCACAGGAACAAATCCGCCTTGTACTCCCCGAGTAATAATTCCTTGACGTAATGTGCTGTTGACATCTAGAAGTTGACCTGCTATTGAATCGGCGACCGGATATGATAAGTCTTTGCACGTAACGGTGAAATCGATTCCATAACGGTCGACGTTGAGCTTAACGACCGAGTTCACATTAACTGAATCGGATTGCGGAATCGCAGATTCCATATCCGCAATGAACAATGTTTGCACCTGATCAACCGAAAAGACCCCACTAGGAACGGATACGTTCATCCTGGCGCGCAAGTCGCAACTACCCGAGTCGCCAGAATTACATGCCCCGGTCTGGCATACTGTCTGCAGCGGATCTGGAACACCTGCAAAATTCACAGCCCATTCAAAACGACCACAAGCACATGCGAAGTTATTGAGGAAATCAATGAACTGACGAATGAATGAAGGTGAAAAGTAACTTGAGATCGTCTATCTAGATATGAAACATAACCATGTCTGCAAGCTGTAACCGAATCGACGTTGATGTGACAGTGTGCCAGTGCACCGCAATCAATGAAATGTAAAGTTTGTAACCGAAATTCCCAGTACAGCAACAGCAATTGGAGAAAAGGGTGAAGAACGTATATCACTGAGGTGAAAAGATGAAGACAATCCAGAGAGTAAAACAGCCGGTGATGTTACAGTTCAACTGTGGCCTGTGAATTGTTTCACCTGCGGACTGACAGACTTCTTTGGGTAACATCATGTCCTGTAAGGAACATGAAAACGCGTTGGACTGATAGCTGATGCCACATGCGTCACTGCACAGAGGCGCCTCGCTGTCCTTGATATAGAACAGTGGCGATGACTCAGAGCATTGCCGGACTGACTCGGGTGGTGGGGACGTGCACGGTTCAGAGCCACAGACAACACGTCGGGTCGAGAGGACAAAGGTGGAGACATCGCAGGGAGACCAATCTGATTCGATGTTCCATTCATCTTTTTTTCACATAGTTAGAACCTGGATGAACTTCTGGTGGAGCCTTACGTTGGAACGGCTTACACCAGACATCGGCCACAACTTCTCCATCCACGTTATGACAACGATTACCAGCTACATGACACGCCTCTGTATCTGGGCACGGGCGATGGTCGTCGGGACGGGAACCAGAACACATCGTATCCTCAGAAATGGTCCCAGACGAGTCCACGCATGCAATATGACGCCACGACGATCGGCTTGACCCGCACATTGGCCGACATGATGACCATGGGGACAGCGTCATCCATGAGTAAGTTGTGGCTTCTGCTGGGCAACCATCGCATGAAGGAGTGATTGTAAACAGCTCCGACAGACTGTATGGGCACACTAAGCTGTCCATGAATTTTCCAGGTTTGCCGCTATTCGTACAGTGAGCGTCTGGGACCTGAAAAGCGGAAATTTTTGAGGAGATGATTTCAAAGGAACACTTCTAAAGCATGATGGCGTAAGTAGTCAAAGGGTTTCAGCATTGTTGAACTGATACTCTTCAGAAATTGGTAAGTCGATCCATACCTGTTGTAAGGAAGATGATAGACATATGGGGAAAGATGAATTGGGCGCACACGCCCATTGACAAGACGGAGATACGCACGCCTTCATTGCGCTCGGCGATGGATCAGAACAGTTTGATGCAGGTAGAAACTCATTGTTGATAGATGAACGGCAGGTAACTTGCCGTGTTGATGCGCCAACATCACAGGGCGCTGAGCAACGCGACCACGGGGAGACAGTCCAGACGGACGAAGCAGCAGCTATATGGATTTGTAACCACAGATGGAAAACCAGAGTTGAAAACGTCTTCATGACATTTAACGGCAAATAATATCGATCAAACAGACTGCTTCATGGCGCCATGCGGTCACAGTACATCATGCGAACACCTCAAAATCCGAACATATCCAAGGTCAAGGACACATGAACTATTCAAAATTATGGTATGTATACAATTTGGGAAAAACGCGAATAATATCTTTATCTCGTGTTGCCAGTCAAAAGGGGTCGACATGCAGGCAATATTGCGTTATATTCGAATCTGATATTGCCCATTTTTTGTGACATATCGAACGAGCTTTGTCGTCGGATAACTATGCTTTTTCTCCACAACTTTCAAGGATCGTACTTGTAAACCGCTGGCCGTGTACATGTTAACCTGAGTATGGAAAACAGTTTAATTCACGTCACGTTGACCAAGTAAAATAAAAGAACTCGGATTCCTTTTACCTGAAATTCTAAAGCAATAGGAGGTCGCTGCCAGGGTTTGTCGACCAATAGCGCTTTCAGATGCACTTCTCCATTTAAGACATCCCTAGCATCCCCGGCGAATTTTCTAATCTTCCATTGTATAGTGTTCGTAACAGGGTCGTACTTCGTTGATCCTTGTCCGACATGCATAGTCTGTGTTGATGTATTCTTCGGACATGGGATTTTCATGCACACATTTGTCGCAAACAGGTTCTTATCAAAAGCTCCATTCAGTGCAATTCTTAACA
Organism: Spongospora subterranea; assembly: GCA_900404475.1. Classification (NCBI taxonomy): domain Eukaryota; phylum Endomyxa; class Phytomyxea; order Plasmodiophorida; family Plasmodiophoridae; genus Spongospora; species Spongospora subterranea. The sequence goes on along the minus strand of OUQQ01000494.1, from coordinate 22,437 downwards.
GAAATCAGATAGTCGTAGATATTCAACAAAAAAGGTTTTCCACCTGTAGGACACTCTTGATTTGCCATGTTCAGTAATAACCGGTGTTATTGAAAAGGGCAGATTGACGTTTTGTGTAATGCGGTACGACATCAGCTGGAAGTCACCATCCGGGGGAACGAAGCTGATGCTTCGATCTATATCGAACCGCCCAAGGCGGACGCAACGATGAAACGTACAATCGTCAATGGCGATACCCGACGCACTCCTGTGGATGTAAGTGTTATTCCGCAGACACTTTAAGAAACGATGGGCTAACTTTTTGTTAGAGGTCGCTCTTCCTGATTGTTCTTTATCCAGAACCAGCTTATCGTTCATACCAAATCGGCATTCTGGCATCCCGGTAAGATAGCATTTCAGCATAATCTTTCCACTGACGTCAGACCTTAAGACAGTTGCTGTAGATGTCACCGTATTAGAGCTAGCCTCAAGGGTTAACAACGGTTCAAAGAAAAAAAAACTGGACACACGACAACGGTGATAATCGGATAGATAACGGTTGCGAAAACAAAACTGCTCAGTTGTGAAAAAAATTGGAATTCTTACAGTCACTGCTCATGAGAATATTTACGCTTTCTAAAACGTCAATATATACTTCATTATTCCTATACTTGAACTTGCCGGGCTGTCTCCAGTCGATAGCACCTGTAATTTCTGAGGTGATCTTGTTATTGTCGACAGGTTCAGCACCACTTTCACTGCTCCCGACATCCTTCATCGTCGCCGCCTTGATATATTGCTTCAAGCTCAGCGCTGAAAGAATCTGTGGGAACCCGTAATCCATTGTTTCATCGAGCAGTTCGTAAACCAGGACGAAATTAGATCGAATTGCTTCTTCATCGAAAGATCCGCCGAAATAAGCCTTGAACACCTCAACTAATTTGAACATGTATTCGAAAACAAGCGCTGGATGACAGTTCGATTTCGTCATTGACACAACGTGCAGGTCGCCATGTCTAATGAACATCGTCGAGCAGTCCTCTATTCGGATGATCGGAACGGCAGCCGCCTCCTTCGCCGCAATCACTCGCAAACGGAAGGTGTCCGTGTCCAATTTGGTAATATCATCGCGAAAAAACCGCGAAATAACGATTTCCCCTTTGACGTTGATCAACAGGACAGCACTGATCATCGCCCTCGGTGGCGACGGCCGCGAATATCAACAATATTCGCTTTGACAAATATGAGCCAGCTGTTGGTTAGGTACTTACTTAGCGAATAAAGTGCGCGAGTGCAGAGTGTACGAACGGATTGGGGCTACGCACTGCGCGCTGACTGTGTTTGACTTTCAGCTGGCGCAAAAGATGGAGATTTCTGGAACGTCGACGTCGATCGAGGCGATGACGCCAGCCCACAAGATGATCGAAAACCTGCCGAAATCGAATCCTGTCACTATATAGCTATAGTGAAATCTAACGTCTGCGGTGTCAACGGATCAAGTTGTGTGCAGAGTGGTGAGGTCCGGCTTGATTTGGTATGGATTCGTCTGCGACTCCCGTGCCCCTTGTGCAACCAACGCGACCGATCACAACGTGAATAGTATCTAGTGTGGTCGGAAGCCATACTATAGCGGGATGTAAAAAAGGTGGACGTATCTCGGCGAAGGCCGAATATCACGAACAGGATCATCGGAGTGCCTGCCAGGCCAACGAAAACTGTGATTTGCGCAGAGCGTGCATGTACACATTAAACTTGCTCAGCGGACCGTTTTTACCACTGGTGCATTGCTATTTATATTTTCGCACGCCATTTGTTGGCCCACAGCAATCAATGCGGAAGGCCATAGCAAGTTGCAGACAGGTTCACGCGCTGTATGTGCGAACGAACATAGGGAGAAACAAACATTGTTCCAGACGACGCAAAAGAGGACGGTTCAGGTGAAATGCGAGAAATCATTCACCAAGCTCAAGAAATCGCCGGAGGAATCGCAATTCCGTGAGGGAGTGTCGGTCCCCTGAATCAGTGAACGCAGGACGAGCTTCCGCTTTCAGACGGTTCGCAGGGCCACTGGCCGTTGTCGAGAAACCCCGATTGGAGCACAGACATGATCGAAATTGTGCTAGGAGAGAGAGAGATCGTTTCCGAAATACAACAAGACGCGGGCCAAAATATGACTCTCGCAATCAATTGACCATTGCTGCGGTTTCCGAGTTGATCAAGTAAAGATCAAAGACAATAGAAGGCAGGCATGAGCGGACATGAAAACTGGCAGAGTTAAAAACGCCAGATCACTGGGAAACAACGGTCGACCACTTTTGCTGGCAGCTAAAGGTTGGCCCACTCCGGTTATTCGATTCCGATCTAAAACTAGTTGATAACGACGAGTCAACTGACCTGAATTCAGAAAGTAAAAAACAACAGCTCTCGCCCGAAATCCCCTTGAAAGTGGCGACTCTTGGGGAGCGCTGAAGGTGTAAAGATAGCGGTGTACGAGGACCAAACCGATGCGAATTACGAGTACGGCAATCAATAGCCCAAGGAAGGTGATAATGACAAGAACGACCCCTAAAATTTCCAAGACAAGGATGTCGCCGGAGTGGGAGCGGCAGATGATGACCATGAGCAAAAGTGCAATATGTTCACGAAAGGGAGATGTTGATTGTCATCCAAGCCAGTGCGATACCATTCGGTCGTCCCCTGCCAGCAGCGTAGATGTCCAATAGGACCGGGCAGGAGACGACCGAATGACATCGCGCTGGTTTGGATAACAATCTACATCTCCGTTTCGTTAACGTCTTGCTCATGGTCATCGCCGTTAGCTTTCCCTTCGGCGGGGTACTTGCTCTTGGAATTCTGACTGTCCTTCCTGTTGGTGCCTACGGTTGTACCGTCCCGTTGGCTCAAAAGAAAGTCAACGTCAATTTTGACCATCAAACGCTTTGTTGACTCCGAATTCCGGCTATTGCTCGAACTGAATTGAGTGTAAAACGGTTAGAACAACCCTGGTTTTCCTTGGCGTCCAGGTTGACTGCGCTTTCTGAATTGGAGGTGATGACTTTCGCGTTGTCAACGCTAGGAAACTTAGCTTCACGGGATGCATTACGTAAAGAAATGATCCAGGCCATCTTCGAAAGGGGTCGTTATATGTAAAATTTCTCACGAAACAGTGACGCCTTGAACACGTAGCTTTATTAGGGAGAAACCAGGTGGATAAACTTTCGATTGCGTATTAACTGTCGTGCGGTGGAGCTGTTACAAACAAAGGGATAGAAAAAGCGGCGGACTGGATATATCGATTAATTGTAGGGAAGTGAGGTGCGACAGAACTTTATGAAATTCGGGTAGCAATTTCCTTCAATGGACCGCATCGTAGCATGTCGTTCCTGACGTCGAGAAACAGCTTGTCGTTTTCGGCCTGGTCTAGTAATGTGAGTTGGTGCCTAAACAGATACGAAAGTGTGCAATAGCGACCTTGAGGACAATGAGAGGCTTCTTCTCCATAACCGATCCCAAATCGAACGGCACCGATTGAATAAACGACCTCAATGGAACGTTGCTTTCGCCTCCAGCAATCGAGCGGATCAGGATCGTATTACCGCCCTCGTTCAATTTGATTTCGGAAACCATCCGACGATTGACGGTGTGAATCACCAGCGCGACCGAAGTGGACACCGTCATGATCGCCGCCGACGTCAGAATTGGCGCCTGGTCGGCCAGAAACGCAGCTGCCACCGCCAGCCCTGATGAAACGGCCAGCTGCATTCTGGAGCCGAACCCTAGCGCCCGATATACAGCCCGACGGTGACCAGCCAGCTGATATATGATCTGCGATGGCGCCATCGTGAGTCAGAAGAAACGAATGACGCCATGGCGTCGACTTCGAGGGAACGCCGGATGGCTTTGGTGGACGGGGGTGGGGGCTGCTCTTACACTCACGAGTGAACATAAGTGGCGTGGCGCTATCATCGGACACTGATCACTTTTGTGTTCCAAGGAATTCACTACACGGAACGCCCTGTCGGTATTGAATTGGCAAAACCGGAGGCGCGTTGGCGCCGATTGTCAGGATGTATCCAGGTCGGGGAATGCCGATGGCGGGTTTGATTGCGAAGCTGAGATTCCTGGCTGGTTCAGGCCAAATACACAAAGCGATGAAACAGGCGGCGATGGAATTAAAGTCCAGTCTTGTTCCTAATAATTCATCGCATCATGGGCCTGTCCATAACGCTAGCGTCAACAGGGGAGATATTCTTCACTTTAGTATCAAAGGTTGGTTCAAATGTACCGTCGAATCCTCTTGTCAAACTCATCAACTGTATTTAGCGAAAAAGCTGAAAGCTATGGACTGGGTAATATCGAATAAGTTCCTTCTCTATACGGTGCCGATTATTGTCGCATTTACAGAACGGGAAATCGGATCCATTCGTTGAACTTTATCGTCTCGAACAAAACGGGTGGATCAAGGTCTTCACAACAACCGTGCAAAAAGCCACTCTCAAACCGATCTGGGCCAACCTTAGCATTCCTGTTGAATTATTGTGCTTTGGCGACCCGGAACGTTCAATTTTAGTGAGGTGTTTCGATTTTGATGACGGTTTGTTGTTGTTCTCGTACATCGCCCGTTTCAGCGTGTCATTTACCCTGATTCGTAGGAAAGCCACCAGACCACATTGGCGATGCGAAATTTTCACTACGCCAGCTTCTTTCCAACAAACCGAAATTTAAAGTGTCGCTGATGCAAGTACAACAATCCAAGTCGCGCGGCGATCTATCGTTTTACGATGTTTCGCTCAGGCCTGGTCAGCAAACCATGGCACAGCCTTCCTATGTCAACCCCGCCTACGCCCAGCCGAATCCTCAGTACATGCAGCAAGCGCCAACTCAAAACAGGTTCGCTCCAGGGCCGCCGGTCTTTGTGCAATCCTTCAATCAAGGCGCTCCCCCGGTCTCCTGTAATGCTCCATATGGGCAAGCGTATTCTCCAGTGTCGAACCAGTACGCTCCCCAGCAACCGCCCATGATGGGCAACGTTCCACAACAAATGCAGGCGCCACCACCGGCAGGCCCGCAATATGGCGCAGCACCGTTCAACCCCCAATACGCCCCCGGTCCGGCGTACAACCCACAGTATAATCATCAACTTCAAAACAATGTTCAGACAGAGCCTGATTTCCCTCCGCCTCCTTATTCGGAATATAATGCACCATACTCGGCGGCGGCACCGCCGGTTCCAGCACGACCGCAACAGATGCCGTTCTATACAAGCCAATTGGGACCTGCTCAGGCACCGTCTCCGTACCCGCCATATGTTCAACAAGGGACACCGCCTGTGTTCAACGGTGCTCTTCCCCCATCACAACCACCAACAGGAAACTCTTATCCTCAACCTGCTCAATATTACAATAAACCCTATTAACTATATTTCTTAGCCTGTCTTCGACCAACTGCTCCCAACAGCGATGATCCTGGCGTTGTCTCTTCTTGGAGTTCAGGAAATGGTCTGCAAAGGATCATTGACGAGATCGAAAAAAAGGTGAACGGTTTCTCATTACTGGATTGATGTTTTTGGGGATCATCATCGTTTCTCCAAAGGCGGTAGAATATCCGTCTTTCTGCAAAGCATACGAAACTGTTCAGGCGGAAGATCGGCTATCATTTTTAGCATCTGGAGATCATGATTTCCTCGAACAAGATGGTCGTCATCGTCTCGATCGACAGGGGAACGAAAGACGACGGCCACGTTATCCAGCAACTTCCGGCGAACGTGACCGGGGCATTGGAACCCGCGAATCGTTCGTAGGAATTGGCGATATAGTGTGGCATATGGGGATGGCATTATATGTAATGGCAGCGTGTGTAGCACACCAGCAACACTCCAGCCGGCTGGACAACAGTCAACGGGTTGGCGCAATGCTGAGACCGGAACCACGGACCTGCGAAGACGGTGGAAATTTCACGAATCTGGGACGACGTGTTGAAAGTGGAAAGGGGCAGCTGTCTAAAGCCACATCTCACTCTTCCGAATACGGATCACGCCTGCCACGTATTCGCGGCTTTTCAAGGGGGAACTTTGGTGTATTCAATGAGACAAATGTGTTGCCACAAGGTCGATAGATTGTGGTAAAGATGTTCAAGCATTTGTGGCAAGTATTCAAGCGACCGTTCGAAACCGTTTTCGCCAAAACGCTTGAAATGCATGAGTATAGATTTGGGATGATGGGATATGTTGAAGGTGGTGGAATAACGGCTTACTATCGTAATTGGAGTTAATGGCGATAATTCGATAATAACCGGGTGCGAGGATACGACGATCACCCAAGTCAATCAAAGTTTTGCACCAGAAAACTTCTCGCACTGTCAACGAC
>OUQQ01000495.1:0-15745 GCA_900404475.1 Spongospora subterranea | reverse complement strand
ACTCGGAGGAATTTATCGTCCTTCAGGTTTTTCTGGAACTCTGGGTACTTGACCACATCGTTGAAGGAGACCCTACATCCGGTGATTACCTCTTCAAATGACGCCGGACAGCCTTGCTCAAATCGCCTCTTGACCAGGTCAGCCACAAATGCTTCTTGCTCTACGTTCTTGAGGGGTGCTCCAAGCTTGCGAGTGGAGGATGAATTTGGTAGACGATGCGTTCGATCTGTACATGTACTGCGACGGTCCGTTTGGCAACTCTGGCTGCTTTCTGCGCGCTTAACTGGTCGGTAGAGAAAACCAATGGCAGCTGCAAACTCTTCTTCGCGAAACGATCGCCTATTTCGATGTACTTGGACAGAATCTTCTTTTCAACCAACCTGTCTTCTTCCCCATTCTCGAATAAAAACTTTTCGGATTTCGGTATTGCAGTCAGTTCTGTCAGAAGTTCAACAATTGCCAACCATTTGCGGACATTCTCTTTCCGAAACCAATTTCGCGTGCTCTTGCCCTTTTGAGTCACCGGTAGGTAGTCCGCTGGTGAGGACGACAACAAATTTTCAAAGAGTTTGCATTTATAACGCTTTATCAATACAATTTGAAGCGTCGATTATATGAAAACTTGAGTTGCTTTATTTTTTACCATGCAGCTTAACGACCTCCTCAATTGTACTACCAAGATTCTTAACCAGCGTCTCCAACTGGGCAGATGTGTGAGAAGCAGAAACGATGACTTTCAAGGACGGTTCTGGAGCAATGGTTTCTCCTTCGCTAAAGGTAGAGACTCCAACAATGGTGTCGAAGCACTCAAATACATGTTCAGCTGCAAACTGATATGTTTCCGTAATATGACTCGAGTTTCCCTAGAATACGAATGGATGAAAATTTAGAGCAGAACGCTGGATGGGTACCTCGGAGGCGAATTTGAGGTAAACTATCGGTGAAACAATATCGCCTGTTACTGTACATTTTCCAGATAATCGTTTTGATATGATGTGTCTTAAAAATTTCGAATTGCTTCGAACTTGGGCACAGAGTCGCCTTTGCTTGTCGATGAATCTCAGCGCTTCTATTGCAGCAGTGCAGGTGAACATAGGCGAGCTTGCAGAAAACACATATCCTGCTCCGGAAAGGCGCTGATGCTTTACGACCTGGTATTTCGGTTCATTACTCAGACATTGCATGCTACAACGATCTTAATGTGCCTAACTTCTAAACTTCCGCAACATACTCCTCCTACAGAAGCCAGACTTGTGTCCAATCTTGTACACCAAATATCTACGTCTTTAACATCGACTTTTTGCATTTCACATGTTCCGCGACCAGTTTCTCCAAGCACCCCAAACCCAAGGGAATCATCCATCATAATGCGGTATTTATATTGTTTTTTCAAAGAAACAACAATATCTAGTGGGCATATATTCCCCTAAATCTTCAGTCAGACGCCAATATTAGTGCACGACAACTCTAACCGTATTTTGATAAAGCCCTTCGACTATAATGAAGCGACGATGCTGAGACCATTTTGGAATTATACGCTCCTGGTTTTCTATTTCCGTAAGTTTTTCTTTCAAGTCATTCATGTCGTTATGTTTGAAAAAAATTGCCCGGCTTCGAGCCAGTTTGATTCCGCAACGGATATCATAACTCACTCCTTCGTCACATACTATCAAGTCACCTGGATCAGGGATTATGACACATGTTTGGAAGTTACAACGTTGTGTAAATTTTACCTGACTTTGAAAACGCAGCAATCACGCTGCTGAACGTCGCCAGCCCGTCTGAGTATAGAATGGCTGCTTCAGTGCCCATGAACTTTGCCATTTCATTTTCAAATAAAAGATGGGGTGATACTGTTCCATAAAACCCTCGAGGCCCGCACGCGCCGACCCCTGATCTCAGCTTAAATTTTTCTGATGACGCTTGACTTTTTTGAAAATACCGTATTTTACGATGGTCTTTGCACATTTATCCTTAAACGCCTGAATATTCCCTAATCCTTTTGCCAATTTTCAACGCGGCATCTGAAGACAGCCTATTTCAAACTGACCGAGAAAATCGAATGATGTCATATTGAGCTTCTTGTCTTTGCATCCAATAATATTGACACATCCGTCACTCGTTGTTGATGAAACTACGCGGGTTGTAAATTGTTTGGCCGTTTCGCTAACCAAAGGCAGTGGGACCCAGTCACGAATCAATTCCAACTCCTCCTAAAAAACCAAAAAACAATCGTGTCATGCTCTTCATTTGCCATATTTACATAATGACTATCGTTCGTCGTTGATTACCTTTTCCGAAAGCTTCTCAGATTCTTTGGAATTCGGGTCAAGCCGTCGATGCAAAATCAGAAACAATATTGTCAGGATGCAGACTGTTTCTAGAATGACGTGCCCAGGATTTTTGTAAAATGACTCTTCCAGCCCATTCAAAAAGGGAGAAACGAACCGCTGCGTTGAACTCAACATCACTGACAGGGACGGCTGTGCCTGCACGGTTTGCATCTGTGCAAAGAATGCTACAATGACTGCGCAAAGACCATGGGTGGTTTGCAACAGATTCATATTGGTGATAGAATTAGGATGTGGTTTCAGCAGAGAACGATCCTTTGTGTGAAGAACTCAAGTGGCCGCAGTCGATATTGGTCCGTGCTAGAGGTGGCAGATTTCATGTTACTGACACACCGCCAGATTACCCAGAGCGATGGGCCAATGGCTGCTCTACCGGCAAGCGCTCTCACTAGGCAAACAAATGTCCAGATCCATTATCGCTGTGTAACCGAAATGTCCAGCAGGTCGCATCAATGGGAGACATTCAGTGCCTGTCGTTGAGTGGAACAGATTATCCGTAGGGACTGCGATGACCGTTGGGATCATGGAACAAACGTAGACACGGGATTTGTGTGAATCGGAAATGGCCTGTTCACGTTTCTTGCAGTGCCTTACTGGACACTCATGTCTGATCGTCATGTACATCTTGATCATTCAGCGTCACTTGAGAATCGTTTGTGCGGATAAGCTGTGAGAACCTCAATCCGTATTTGATATGATCGGTTGAACGGGAACCACATTATACAGACCAGCGATAGTCGGTTGGAATATCCATCAGCCTCGGCGCCATTGACGATCACCACAACTCCTCAGCAGTCTGCAGTCCGTTATCTATGGGGGTGGTCTCTTGCAACTGTCACCGACTGATATCCCTATTCTAGGTTTATAGCCCCGGATTGTGTTGTAGTTTGGAGCATCTGGCTGCCACCTGCATTACAAAAACCGCGTCGCTCTGACAGTTTGAGACAGTGATTGCGGTCGGATGGCGCAAATCGCAGCGTTCGGTCGTGACACATCTACTGATCATGGCGGCGGATTGGAAGCCATCCTCGGCGAGCTACGCAAGGCTTACGAATCTGCACTGCAGTCAGATGCAGCTGGCGATGCCGATGCTGCGGAACTGCAATATCAAGCTGTCATAGATCACGAGCTAGTGAACGCGCAAACCTCAGATATCCCAAAATCGGCATCAACTTTCAAAATTCTAGCGTTGAAAAACCTTGGTGCGCTTCACATAAAGAAGAACAGATTGATTTCAGGCCTAAACTGCTACGTTGTTGCGGCCCAGATTGGCGATAATGGATGGAATGGTATGGCGCCGTTGATTCAAGAATGCTGCTTGAGCGGCCAATTTTGTTTTCTCAGAATCATCGCTGCTAATAAAAATCGGGGAGTGCGCTCGCCGATTGGACTTGCTGTCACTGGCGCGTCAGTGCTTCGAGCGATGTTTGATAATCTGCCCCCAAGATGAAAACGCCATAGCGAATCTTTTGGAGGTTTTGTCCGAATCAGGAGATAATGAGGGGTTCGCACGATTATCACAATATGGAAATTTCTGTGTCGCCTCAAAATGGTCCGGGCGGGCAGTTAGTCTTGAAGAAAATTGGGTAAGTTCTTTCTAGAACCCTGATCACCGTTGAATGACAAATCCGTTCATGATGATTAGGCAAACCATAGCAATGATTTTGTGGCTGTTAAAAGGCGGCGATATTGCGAAGGACCAAATGTTGTCCAGTCCAGAGATCTACTGTGGTCTTCGGAAACTCATTTATGCTTCGGCGGTTTGGTGGACTTTTTATTGGAGAAATTTGCGCTTCTATCTGCTCAAAGTAATATTTGCAAGTTATGCAAACTCGATTATGAATGGGAGTTTTTATTAGGGCAACCGACAGAAGCTTTGACCGCGCCCATTACCATCCAGATTGAAGCCAGAATGCACGATGATGAACCCTCATTGCCGGATGCCGGTTCGCCCTTGGCAGCAGGTTCATCTCAAGTTAGTGTGCATAGCCATTTGCGTCAGTATTCATAATCGCCATACTCCACTTTGTGAAACACACTGCTAATTGTTTGTAACATGTGTGCAGAAAACGAAAGTTCTAATTCCGATTCGCTAGTTCATTTAAGTCCATCAAAATCACAGTGCTCAAATGATTCTGAAGATTCTTCTCAATGTAAAGCATCTTTGTCAGCCTTTCTGCACAAAATACTGCCTCGTCTAAGGGTCCGGTTGGACTCATCCGGAATCGTTTTCGAAACTCTCACTGAACCTCCCCAATCAGAAAATCCTTCTGATCGCAACGATTCGGTTCCATCATATGAGGAAGATGTGGACGTATTAAGTTTTATCAATTTGGTTTCTGGTCAGAATAGTGGTCTGATTTCTGTACTGTCGACACTCTGGGTTTTTATTAGTATTCATCAGCCAAACTCGTTGTCTCCAGATCAGATGCGATCCATTTCAGACACGCTCTCAAAGTACTCATCAGGTATATGTTCTCGCATTGGAATGCTTCTTGAAGCGGAGCTGTTGCTTGATCAGATTCATAGTAATCCAAGCAGTCGAGAATTACCCCAACTGGTTAAAATGCACCAATTGATGCAGTCTTTAAGCAACACTAATATTACAGACGGGGCTCTTAACGTGGCGAACATGTCAAAAGCAGACGATCGAGATTTTATTATTCGCCACTTGTGGCTTTCGGCATTGTGGCATATTCATTTTAACGATAGGATCAATGCTATGGCTGACCTTAACTACTGCTTGGAGTTGATGTCTGAGATGCCGACGAGCTCAACTATTTCAAGGTATAATTGCCGGTTCGACAATTCGATTTCGGTTGAAATCATTGGGAAGAAGCTACTATTGCTCCGCGTTTGGGAGTTGTGCGAAAACGCAATTTTCGGTGATACTGATTCCATTCCTTCTCTAACAGAGGCGATCATGAAAGAGGAATGCGTTTTGCAACATGTACCACCTGCAATGCAGCTGCAAGCATTAAGGGTTTTGTACGATTATCATCTGTCGAAGGAGGCAGATTCAGTTCTCTTGTTATCATTGCGATGCCATCTTCTTCTTGCCTATTCTCCATCAATTGAAACCCCAGTGTCCGAACTCTCTCTTTTTGATCGATGTTTGTCGGAATATATTAATGAGGCGCGAGATCTCAGGATTCCCAGTTCTTTATCTGATTCGTTGACAATGGCTGTTATTCGGGCGTTAGCCAACTCCCTTTCCTACATCATCCAGATCGGCGCCCAAGAAGAATATCTGAGCAATATCACTTTGGCGTTAGTACTGACCATCTGTCTCTTCGATCCGGTAATCGCCCTTTCTCCCTATTCTCAACTTGAGATTCTCAACGCTTGCCACATATTCCTAGCGTCTTTCAAATTATGTTGTTCCCGGGATTATTTGTTTCTTCGCAACGTGCTGAACGTTTTCCTATACAACGACACTTTTGCTGAAGATTTGTCGGACGAGAGTTTGCGATTATTTCACATTGGATCGTGTTATTCATGTATATACGGTTTGACGGATCCGCGTCATGAATGCCATGACCGAGAGGGCATCGTCAATCTCACGGGTCGACAATTGCCCCCCGATGAGCCGCTGCGGCTCTTGGAATATTGTGAAAGGAACCGCGCCCTCATCATTGACTTGAACGATTTATCCGATTTCGATTTGCGTATACTACCGTTGCTGAGGCAGCTGCGTTCTTTAATTGGAATTCCCACTGATCTCATGCCTTCCTGTGATTATATCAGCTCATTCTTGAATGATGAATCGGCCCAGGATGGACGGATGTTGCCACTCGTGGGACATTATTCTGGAGATATACGACTTTATGGTCGTTATTACGATTTTTATGCTCAACTCTTAACAGACTCCCATTCCTTGTGCTCATTTTCGTCCAGGGTTCCTGCTGCAGCCATTGTCGATCTCACGACCGCCAGCGACCTGCTTCAAATCGATTTGCGTCTTCATCCCAATCGTATCAGATCATGGTATCGATTGGCGTGGGCATTCATTCATCAAAAGATTGCGTTCATTGCTGGTGTTGAATCTACTATTCTAGAATTATCGCCAGTAGCTACATCAGATGAACCTGTTTCCCAGCAAACTCGAAACGACAGCACAGAGCGGTTTTCACAGTACTTTGCTCCGATTTTCAAAGCTCGTCGTTGTTTTCTGCGGACCCTGTTTTTGTTGAAGAATTGCTCTGAGGACGTCCCCGAACTGAATCTTATTCATCGTCCAGACCCATGCATTAATCAACAAAAGGTCTTGGAGGATCTTCTTGTCATTGAATTGCGGCTTCTGGAATTCGTTTTCAGATTCAACACTTTAGGGGTCAGTAGCTCCGCTTTATTGGTGCAATTCAACGTCTCGTGTGAATTGCAGGCAAATCGCGTACAATCTATTTTGGACAAGATTCCATCAACGCCTAGAATGTGTTATATATCTGCTCTAGTGCATCAATATCGATTTGGCATCGATGCTTCAAATGAAGGACAAACCTCCGAAATACTTCGTTTATATGATTCGGCATCGGTTACAATTCCTGATGCTCTTTACTGTAAGCAAGTGATCCTGATGAAGTTCTTAAATCACAATCAATCAACTAACGGTCGTTTGTTCATACAAACATATCTGGAAAGCCCGTTGGAAGATTATGAGACTCCAATGGGAAAGTGCATCTCCACGATCGTCCAATGCTTTCTCGATGATCCCGAATTCTTTCGACCGGCTCTCCGTTTAGCAGAAGTGGTTTTGTCAGGACGGCACGATCTCGCTAATCAAGCTGTGTCTCAGCTTAGTTCGTTCATTAACGATAAGTCCCGTGTGCGACGTATTCGCTTTCGTAAGGGCTCTCTCTCACCGACGGCAACCGACTCAGAATTCGTTCGAGCACTTATCTTTGACCCGAAACTGGACACAGCGGAAGAGGATTGTCTGTTGGCCAGCCTGTTACTGTGTCGAATATTGGGGAATTGGGAAGAACTTGAATCTATCTACAATAATGTTGTTCGTCCACGACGCGATAAGCGTGTATCTTTGATATACGCCTCGGCGTTAGTCGGCGCGCTGATAGACTGGTCAGACACTCTCGGCCAGGATGCACGATACGATATGAGGGAAAGCTTGTTCAAGAGATCGTTTGAATGTTGCCTTGATCTCATGCGAGGTAAGCGGGGAACCCAATCCTTTGTTCCAGCTCTAGTTGTGCTCCCCTACCGTATTGTTCATATCGGGCAAGATAATTCCAAAGAGATTTCCCTCTCTGGATCGGTTGATTTCGAAGAAATAAGGCAAGCGCGGGATTGGTGTTCAGAACAGCAGTTCGCGAGGTAAGGTCGATGCTGCAATGCAGATGTTCTTTCCTGATAAGTAGACAGGTCAATGAGGCAATCACTTCAGCGGATGAACGTACCTCCCAGAATTTATGGACTCAATGATCATGTTCTTACTCTTAATGGCGTCTTCAATTCATTTCGATTCCACTTGTAAATACTGATTCATGTAATTATACTCTTAATATATTACAGTCAATGTTTATTTATAAGTTATGACCGAACGTGAAATCAAAGAGTCTATCAACCTGACCGGTGATGTTGAGGTTCTCCTTGCAGCGCATTCTACGACTCCTAATGTGATATTTCTAGAAAATATTTATTTATATATCAGGTCTGTTAACATTGATCTAAAAGACGCGAACGAATACGTGCTGTCTGCTGTTCATGGAGCGCCCCCTCTTTTTCTGCCAAAAATTCATACATGACCTGATTAGCGTATCCTGAATCAAACCACCGCGCCGATAGTATAGTGGCGATGGAAATATCTGATGCCCCTGGTGTCTCTTCCATTATGTTAATCCGTTCTTTTTCGCAATACTGCACCACATATCAGCACCATTTTTGCCTTGAATTCAGATAAACGCATACCAAATCATAGGCACTTTTCGAAGCCATTAATCGATCTGTCAGTAGATTTACTTCTTTCTGATACCTTTCGCGATCACTTGATTCCAATGCAAGGTAAAACATGCGATCTTCTCCGTCAAGGCGATCCCAAACCTGCTGGCAACTGGGTGCATTGTGATGATGTTCTGCGAAGAATGAGAGCGCTGTCCTGGGCCTGGCTGGAAGATTCACGCTCAACTTTTCAAGTATGTCGGTGACATCATTTGGCGCCAATGTTTCGATCTTCATTGTTGGAAATTCTGTAATGAGGCGATTGCACTTAATGAGCAATTTTAGTGAGTGGATCGAGCTGGGAGTCTGTATACGGTACACAGCAAGTCCAAGAGACAATTTGGGAATAGGGACAGCCAGACACAGAACACGAACAGTCTGCAGTAGAGACTGGCTGCTGTTCCATGGCCTGACTGGCGTGTGACCTGCTGCATACTGTGTGTCGCGTCCTGTGATACTGGTCATGCATGATGGCATGCCGCCCTGAAACCGAATGGGTTGGGTTCTTCAGTTGGCCACTTCGATTCGTTAAAAGTAAAATTGGCGGATTCATTGGGGTTTTCACGTTGGGCTCGTCGACGACGCGCAATTATTACCATTTCTTTCAAGGGTTTTTGAATTCGATGGCATCAAGTGCCCAAGCATTCTGTTTTGTAGAAGTTGTTGTCGAGAAATTTAAAGTTGCTTGCATACTGTAAAGTCTGACAAAATAAGGCAACGACTGGTTCAATCAGTAACGCGCCTGATCTTGCAGTAATTCAAACAAATAAGAATAAATCAAATTAATTTATAAGTCTTCGTATAATTTTCTTATCTGGTTTGTAGAACAAGGTCTATTAGAGATCGGGCACATACCATGTTCTTGCACATGTGTAAAAAGACATAACCAACAGAAAACGAACCCTGCTGGAGTGCAGGCTGGATTCTTGCGGGTCTGCTTACAAATTGAACACATGTTGGAACTTAAGCATAAACGGAACGGCGCTAGTGGCGATGGAGCAACATGTGGAGGTGGAGGAGGAACAGGTAGAGACTATAACAGGAATGGGTTGTCAGAATATCATGTCCAGAACCACAATTACCTTTGACGGATTCAGAGTTGACTCCGACTGGGACCACCACTACACCATTTTTCAATACCGTACAAATCACACGTGAGAAAGTAACTAACTTCCATTATCTTGAATGCAAATATACCAAAAAGCAGTCCCCACTTGAAATAACGACCGAAGAATGAGATTATACGGTAGAACAAGCGAATCAGAAGCAGTGAAGAAGGCGTCTACATGCGCGTTTAACTCAAAACGGAATTATCATGGAGAACTGCACCTCGGTTTTTCGATTCTTTCCGGCAATCATATCTAACAATGTGATACGAACTACTCGGACGCCAATCAAATGGTGAAGCGGCGCGTAGTATGCAGATTTCCCGAACATGAACAACGCCTGATATATTAGCGACAAACCACCGTACAGCGACTGCATAAAGGAATATATTGCTGGCCAATTATATGCATTCCGAGATTCCTACGCTTCACGGTTCAGTTTTCAAAAACGAATAGCGGTAAAACATACATTTTCAATTGGTAATGAGTCAAGATATGACTGATAAACGTCATCTAGCCGAGTCTTGATGTATGGTAATACGACAATGGTCATCAATGACAAGTAACGATGCCGATCTGATAGCGGCTTTGTCTTTGCCTGGCGTTTGAGACCATAGAAGTTCTCCGAGAACGAGGCATCTGATTCAAACAGATTGTGATGTTCGACGAAGAAATGTAGTACAGTGAAAATCTCCTCTGTATATCTATTCAGCTCGGAGAACCGAGAAGGTTGGCTCCACAACGCCTTTACAACAACAAAAGCGCTTACGACAAAGTCCAATCCCAACGACCCGTGAAATGAATGTTTACCTGAACCAGCGATCGAAAAGCAGGACGTAAATTTTCAGTTAATTTAGACTGTGCCATCATCTCAAAGAATGATGGTAATGTATCATCTGTCCCCAAGACCAGATTTGTTAAGAACATGATCACGAGGAAGAAGCTGTGAACTTAGGAAATGGGAGGATGGCCCAGCAGCAGTCATCATATATACATACAGTTGTACATATGAATGACTTGCTATCGGGTTACCGCCGCCGACCGTCCGCCCACAATTGAATCATCGTAGCAATCGTTCTTTGACGAAATTTAGGGAATTAGCTCGCTACGACCTACGCTTGTCATTGCACCAGTCGTGTCTACAATTTTGAGAATGATCTGTAGGTAAACTCGAAGACCGAGTTCAGGTATCGGTAAGAATGGGCGGTAATTCGAAAAAAAAAATGGTTTTCACAGTATTCTGATTTTTTATTGGGCTAAATTTATGACAAGGCACCATCCGCCAGTTGTTCTTGTAGTCGCCTATTTAGCGAACCATTACTCGCTGCCTGTTTAGTGGTTTCTGAACCTTTAACAACGCTTTGCCGCTTTCGTGTATTGCTACTCCTCAATGGTTTCGCAAGCGTCATTGCAGTCGACATCCTGGAAGTGTTGCTACGTACAGTTGTTGCGTCGGTGTAATCCCCCACCTGATCGGGACATTGCGTTATCCGAATAGGCATCAATGTGTTGCCGTTGACAGTAACTAACAGAAACATTTGTTTGATCGATTGCCTCAGTTGATGTTGTTCTTCTCATTGCGGTAATTATTGATGCCAGCCTGTTCATTTCCGTGATATCTGCTTTCGCCTCTAACTCGTTGCGGTTGATTTTCCCTTCTAACTCGGTGGACATCAGCTGCAATCTAGCCCTCAATGTCCTGATGAATGACTTGTCTTTCAATGTATCATCACTATTATCATCAGCTGTCTGCAATGCCTCTAGCTCTCCTATTTTCTTCCTAATTCCCATTGTTAATCCCCTAAATGTGACATACCCTCATAAACATTCATCCATAAGCAATACCGTGTTCGTGGATCGTACCGAATTGTGTCCATGTCTTCTTCCAGTTCGCCAACAGATTTCGATAGCCGCTTCACATCCTGAACGTTCAAAGCAAGTCTTCTGCTGAGTGCAGCAGAGGACGATTTATCTTGCAGCTTGGTGAAGACTCGTACAGCTGCCCATGACGCTGTTGACGTTGGTATAATTGCCGGTTGATCATCGTTTGGTCTTCCGGTCCCCATGTCTGTGGCGGCTCCTCGTTTTTCATCGTCATCTGATTCGTGTCCAGCTTCATCGCTATCTACCGTATCATTACTGAATTCTCCAGCAGAGAGACCATAAGCGACATTAGACCGCAACTGCCCAATTTCCTCCCCCAGAATGCTTATTCGGCTCTCCAAACGCGACAGGTCTCCTCGGTCAGCTTTATTCATCACATCCTTCGTCAATTTCGTAACCAAAAAGTCATTGTTTCCTTTGATAGGTCGTTGAGAACTGTTCGTTTTCCGGGGATCATTATCTTCCTGGAAATATTCCTCTGCGTTGCTAACCTCCGTATTGTTGTCGATATTACAGTATACTTCCTGGTCCTAACAGGAAACGGTCATAAATGTGCATCGTGTCCAAGTGGTATGGAACCTGTTTTTACCTTCCATACATTAAACAGGCCAAAGATGCTATCGACATCAGGTTTACATGCTAGATCACGCCTTATTTCAGCGATCTCCTGGTCAATAACCTTGTCGCGCTTTCTAATCTCCCCCTGATCGCTTCTGTTGTCACCGCTAATTCCACTGCGATGGGCTCTAGGGCGCCATACGTCTAACTCTGCATCGTCCGTCAAACTCGGATCTAGGTTTGACTCCTTTACACTATCGACACCCTCCGCTGCAACTATCAATGGGAATTGGGTTTGTGAAATCACAGACGAAAAAGGCTTGTGTCCATATGCTTCAGAAGGTGCTAATGATTTGCTATGCATGTCATGGTTTGATGATGATGGGTTATCAGACAATCGTGAAAGCTGTGATGCGATATCCTGATAGACAAACGATGAGAGACGAGTCAGATCTCCGTTCTGTTTCTCCAATTTCTCTTTCAGTCCTTGTATTGCTAACCGGCATTGAACCTTGAAATCATCATGAGCCGGATTCTGATTTTCAAAAACGAGGTAGTTTTACCATCACTTTCCGCGTTCTCTCATCTGATACGGAAGGTCTATCGTCTCTCCCACCATCAGTGGAGTTGCTCTTGCGAGCAGATTGTGGATCAGCGGTGCTGTGAACGTGAGTTATAATGGTTGGGTCTCCTATGGGACCAGGATTGGAGGATGGTTGTGGCATGGTGTCCAATATCTCATTCACAACACCTGGGCCAGTAACCGACCGGTCAATATTGCGCCCATCGCCAGCCCTCGTAACTTTTTCCATCACAACAATATCATCATTTTGTTGATCGCAGACGCTGAAATCGTCGATTGCCTTTTGTAAAGATGACATACGATGGTTCAACGAGCTCACTTCGCGGGATAAACTAGCGACGTTTTGAGCACTCTGGCCTTGAACTCTCTTGATGAATTCTCTGAGCGATTCTAACGCAGCTTTATCTACAGACGGCGATTCCAAAGTTGATTTTGCATTAGCATCATTGTCCTTGTTTGCCTCTCCACTTAATACATTCTGCAGTTGACGTACTTGTAGCTGTACAGAATCAAACCTACGATGTGCATTATTTTCCTCTTCCTTAGCTTGTTCCTCCTGCCATGCTTTCAACGCGGCGATAGCGGCAATCTCTGCCTGTTTGATTAGGTCTTTAGCAGCACGTAGCTCAGATTTCTCCACGAGTCCGGCCATCTCATCTGCACGATTGATGGATTCAGTGATTTCATCTTTTAGCTCGTGCATTTCTCGCGAACGATCATGGTTCTCTTGACTGATTCGAAATTGAAATTCTTGCTGAGTGGCTTTCATCCTCGCTACGAGTGCCTCGACCTTTTCGATTTTGGCTAAAGCCAAGAAAGTGTCGACCCCTCCAGTACCGTCATTTTCGGCGCGTGTGTTCTCGGAAGATGACGACTTCTTCTTTGATGACTCGTCAGACGTCTGGTTTTCGTCGTCGTCCAGATTACCACCGCCGTCATCTACCTCTTCTGCATCAGTCATGTTGCGAACCAATTCAGCTTCTTGCAATCGCGCCCTCATCTCCTCAGGAGACACCTTAATAGTGAGGTTGGCAAATGCAGTTGATGTGACTCGCTCTAGCACCTAAGTATCCAATCATTCGTTTGGGGTGAACTATCTGAAAAATATGACCTGTGGTGTGTCCAAACCTGAAGTCTAACCATCATGGATTCAATATCTTTCACCATCTTTTTGCCCTTATTGATCTCTTGTACACTTGTCAGCTGGGCTAACTTGCTATCAATAGTTCTTGCTCTGTTATCAATACCAGCAATCCTTTCAAGCAGATCATTGTCTACCTCTTGTTCCTCAGCTCGGGTAGCTGCCATCACTTTACTAGCGTGCCCGCTATTGCTGTTTTCATCTTGTAAGCGTTTAACATGATTGAACAACAGCTCGATATCAGCGCGCGATCGCGACTGATCGCATCGTAGGTCATGTATAACATCAGTCATTGAACTTAGCACATTCGATAATTTACGAAACCCAAACGTTAGCTCGTAATCAATCAAGTTGGTCAGATCAATGTCATCTCTGACAATATACTCTGCATTTGGACGAGTTATATCAGAGTTGCTGTTCGGTTCAACCATAACTCTTTGTTCAATCTCAACAGCTAACGCGCAACCAGCGCTATAATATGATTTTGATAGTCAGATATGATCTGTCTCGTGCCGCATCACTATATCTCATTTCTCTGGTCCCAGTTAGTATCGATATTCAAACTCCAGCACACGTCTTCATAAAATGTATCTTATTTGTACTCGTACAAAGAAAGTAGAGGTAACGGACGTGCTTCAGGACGACTACCAACGAGTGACAATTCCTCATCATCATCGCTTGATACGCGCAGACACCGCAACTGCGAAGTCGGGGGTGGTTCTGTCGTCTCACCATAAAACTGATGAGCTATATTACCAACAATATTAGTGAATCGGGTTATAGCTTCTTCAAGCTCGGTCCCCATGCCATGCTTCAGCTTTCTTAGTCCGGCTTCGTGATTCAGATGTATTTCCTCTGACACACGTTGGAGATTATCAATGAACGACTTCTGGTTATCATTTAGTGCAGCTGCTAATGATTTCAATTGAGAGCTCATCTGCTCACTATCGTCAAGTAATTTGGATACGCCATGGAGTGCCTTTTCTAAATTGTGCTCTTTATCCCTAACTGCGGTCAGTTCCTTTTCGCATGCATCTCGGACATGTTGCAGATTTTGGTTATGCTCGGCTTCTTGCACGTTCAGGCGGTGTGTCCATAATTCCCTCTCATGCTCAAGCTTCTTTTCATAATTCAAAACGAGTTCGTCAACAACGTTCTTATGACGCCGGTTTGAGTGGATCATGATCTCTGCCGTTGCTCCCCATTGCACCAGTAACCGTCGAAGAGCTTGCTCCGCATTTTGGGCAACTTCATTGTCCAGGCGATGACTCGTAGAACGGGAAGTTCCCATCTTGACAGCCATTTTCAGGTATTGAATCGATGAGCCACACTGGGATTCCTCAGGTCGATCAGTTAAAAATGCATATTTGTCTAAAGCTGCAGTGATAGAGTCCTCTATGTTCTGTAATGAAGATTTTAGACTCCGGATTTCACGGTTGGCATCATGTATCAGTGCAGGATCACTTTTTTGATTTGCATCCAGTGTTGGAGTAAGATTAGGGGGTCCATGGGTCGTGTCAGACGGTGCCGCATCTGTTTTGATATCATCATCGACCAGATCCTGATGTTCATGGATCGGCCAGCTAGAAGACTTTGATGCCGCTAAACTAAAATGTTCCTCATTGGGGTGTTTGGGTTTGATATGTGCTTGCAGACATGGACTGCTAATGTCGATCATAAATTCAGCTTGAACATGTTGACTTCCAAAATCACTGATTTGAGAAGAATTTGGGTTGCGGTTTGTACTGCCACAGTCCTGACCTTGGCTGACCCTTGTTTGCAGCAAGTGTTTAACTCGGCATAGCGCCTGCGACGTCATATTACACCCTTTAAACGGCAATGATGAGCAATATTGAGTAATGATTATTACAGTCTAATGAGGGAGATGACATCAAGCGATACCAATCACATCACTCTACCTATATCCCCCAGTCAGACACCATGATTAGTAACAATAAACGGGGACGCGAGCAGCCTTTTTCCGTTACCGATGATCGGCCACTCTATCTCTCTCTCTCCTCAGGGCACAACAGGACACTGCTACAGTTGACAGTTGTATCGCTTATCGGTCTCTATCTCTCACTCTCCCTTGCTGTTTCACAGGACAAGCAGGGCACAACAGGACACTGCTACAGTTGTATCGCTTATCGGTCTCTATCTCTCACTC
>OUQQ01000246.1:0-26879 GCA_900404475.1 Spongospora subterranea | reverse complement strand
CTTGAGCGGATTAATGTAGATGAATGCGGTCCACTCCCCACACCGTCCTTAGATGGAGAGCGATACTTTATAACATTCTCTGAACACGCTTCCAGGATGAAGTTTACCTTTCTTTTGCACCAGAAGAACGAAGCTTTGGAAAGGTTTCGCGATCTGAAGACTCGACTTGAAAACCAGACTGGACAGACAGTCAAGATCCTCTTTGGCGACAACGACAATGTGTTTGTCAACACCAAGTTCATGAATTATCTCGTCAAGAATGGAATTGAGTGGCAGTCTACTGTGGAGTATTCGTCAGAACAAAATGGGGTTTCCGAGAGAGACCATCTTACTCTCATGGACGCGGCCAGGGCAATGCTTGTTCACGCCAGATTACCCGAATCTTTCTGGGGACCTGCGATCTTGACAGCATCTCACGTTCACAACGTCTGCCCACATCCAAAGGACCCTAACACCACTCCACACGAAGTTCTGAGGATATCCAAGCCAGACATCCGCTACTTGAGAACGTTCGGTTGCGAAGCTTATGAATTTATCCCGCATGAGCTTTGTAAGAAACTGGATCCAAGAGCTCGCAAAGAAATTTTTATCGGCTATGCGAACCATCAAAACGGCTACATCCTCTTCCACCCTGACCTTGGAATGTCGAAGGTTTACCGTAGTGTTGTCTTCAATGAGGAGGGATTTGGGAATAGAACGGCAGAAGATGTACTGGCGGACACGCCAGAACCTGAAAATACTTTTGATCTGGATTATCTACCGGAGCAAAAGATGGTTCAACAAGCAGAAATCGTCGAAATCGATCAGGAAAATGAAGAAGTTTGCTCATCGAAGCGGTCTCGAAAACCCCGATTAAGTTTGGATATCCAGTTCACCACTCCTGATTAACCTTGTGAGACAATCAGAGGTCGTTGTTCGAAAGTGTAGAAAAACGGCAAATCCGTCTTTGCGGATATCGGCGTGCATTTCTTGCCCCCCGATTGTGGACATAAATATTCCTAACACCTTTTTACCCTGAACTTGGTATCGTAGGATGTCGTGGGACACAGCGTCGCTTCGTACTGGCAAGGGCCTCGCAACAGCCAAACTCCCCCACCTGACAATGTCATGGTCGAGCGTCGGTAACAACTAACGGGTCAAATCACGAAATCAACTCAAGAAATTACATGTACAGCACCGGAGTACCGGACACCTCCAGTTGTTTCAATTCTATTTTTAAAATATGCGTGTAAAAAACGAAATTGCAGTTTATTGGTCCGCTAATTGAAACATTTTCGAGCGTGGCAATGGCAGGTCATGTAATCGCCAGACATTTGCGGCTCCCAGGTTGGGGTCGATTCTTTGATACGAGTAAAATTGACAAATCGTCGAAGGTATTGTTGCGTGAATTTGGTATAGACATAAGTGTAAACGACGTGACTACATATTCATCGAGATTGGACAAGAATCGTTTAGGATTGGATTTCTATCCAGAAGCTACGACGGTATTCGATGTCGTTTCTTGGGACAGTTTGCCCAAGTGTGTGAAACGTACAAAGATTGACATAGCAGCTACAAACGCAGGATGGATCACCGTAACTCTGGTTATGGCGGTCTGCTCTTGAATAAATCATTGGCAGTTGAAACCCACATGTCGCCAGGCATTGAGTATGGTCTCGGTTTGCAAGTTCTTCCATGGTTGAGATATCCATGTGGTAACATGCTACCTGGTCGGTTTCCCAACTGGATTATCAATCACGAATTTGTTGGACTCATCGGATAAGTAGACTTTGAATGGTCGGTTGACGCCAACTTCAAAAACGTTCAAGGTCCACAAGCACGGCAATATTTTGGACGCATATGCATCATGCAAAACAGAAGCCGAAGTCGTTGTCGCTGGTTACACCAGTAAGCTCCAGGTTCTCGACTTGACGTCAACCAACCATTCAAAGTCTACCTATCCGATGAATTCAACAAGTTGGTGATTGATAATTCAGCTGGGAAACCGACCAGGCAGCATGTTGCCACGTGGATATCTCAAGCATGGAAGAATTATGCAAGTGGTAGGTCAACGTAGAAAGCCTACCAAATGAAACAAGTGTGGGAAAGTGTTCGATCGCGGGGAAGGTCGTGTTGTGATCGATACGTTTAGCAGCGCCACAAAAGGATTCTACGAGGTTGTTCTAGCATCGCTCCATCCCATGTCTAGAACCCGTAGCACTTTAGAAAATGGGGGAAATGCTCGAGCTTGTGGCTAACGTGCAGAACTAGGAATATTAATACAGCTGATAACCTTGGCCGATCACCTGGGTTATGTAGGACACCCGTAACGTCCCTTTGCCACGTTGTTGTTAACGCTGCACAGCACGACTTTCGCCAGTTGAGTTGGTAATGTTTGAAAACTGCGTGAGTTGGTAAATGAGTTGGTACTGTAAATACCAACGGATATCGATATTTTTAGCTGCCGTACACTCAGCAGCTCAAACATAACCTGAATTGCAGCCACAGCGCTCGGACGTCCCCAATAAATTTGCTTGTTTATGAGTAATAAGGAATCCGGTGTTCATCTATGAGTCGTCTAAACAGAAAGTGCTTGCAGTAATTAAGATCCGTCCGGTCCTTGGAACGGCGTAACTGCGTAACTTGTACGGGGTT
The DNA here is from genome assembly GCA_900404475.1 of Spongospora subterranea. Classification (NCBI taxonomy): domain Eukaryota; phylum Endomyxa; class Phytomyxea; order Plasmodiophorida; family Plasmodiophoridae; genus Spongospora; species Spongospora subterranea. The sequence goes on along the minus strand of OUQQ01000246.1, from coordinate 24,245 downwards.
ACTCATCGTGAACGGGGAGCCCATGATCTAGCAGCTGCACACTGGCCTGCAGCGTTACCACTTAGAGTGATTGTACCTGGAATATTGTCGTTACCCACGTCGTGATGTACTCTCATAACGCCACACATCGTTCATGCCTCATGCAAGGGTGTTTGTCGTCTTGATTGGCCCGCCGCTGACCGGCTTCCGTTAGGATCTTCGCCCGCTATTCACCAGGGTATACGCCGGCGATTGGCTTCAATGTCGGATCGTGGAGAAGAACAATCAGTTTGTTTAATGCTGTTCAGGTAGAACCCAAAAAAATAATTTTTCTGACTTCTTTGGCAACGGGTTCAGAGCAAGTTATGATTATAGGATGATAAACCCTTCAGGTGCAAAAGCGCATTCCAGGTTTTTGACGACTTCGACCTTTATCCTTCAAAGAAGCCGAAGTCGAAATCATCTACTGTTGCGCCCCCAAAACCGAAGAAAAAACCGTCCGTTGTCCAGCCACGGTCGCCCAAAGTCGAGCTACCGGATCTCGTGTATGAAAAATCAAAACCGCAGCTTGCAACCCTCAACGATTCCGGCACACACACCCCAGCGGTTGGTTCTTGGCTAGAAACAAAAATTAGCCAATTTCAAAAACAGATTTGCTACAGGCCGATCAAGTCAGGCTTGTACTGCCATTACGGGAAAACGTGGAGAGGGAGTTCATCGAGTATTACTGCTTGCAACATTCGTTAACGGTACCTCAACCTATCAGTACTGAGGTAAGCCGATTTTTCAGTCAAGTTTTTATTTGAATATGAATTCGCTGGGTAAAGGTGCTTCCTACACGACATAAACGCCGAAAGAACAGAAGAAAAGTCACAAACATGGCTGATATTGGCTGGACAACCAAAATAGTGTTGCCAAAACATACTACTTTAGAGGGCGTCACAATTCCAGCGATTGAATCCACAGCTCATCAGTTACGTCTTTCAGCGTAAGAGATAGTTCTGTCTCGTTGTCGGCCCCCCTTACTTCAACCTCCAGGTCACGGGAAGACTGCGAACAGGTGTTTGTGCGTCGTCTACTCGATATTGTTGCTCCCGAGATATTCCATGCCTTTGTGGCTGCCACAGCTCCTTTCAAAGAAAAGTTGGACATCGTGCTCCGTGATCCAGTTAAAATATTAATCAATGATGAATCTGTTCTCGATCAGTTAGAGACGTCAATCCAAAATATTCGGGATATTGGCGCATTTTCCTCGGTGAAATCTGACCCCCAAAGTCATGCTGATAATGAGTTCTACCGCCACAGTAAGCACCCGACGAACATCGTCAGGATTATGGCTTCGATGGTACCGGGTGCCGTTGATAAATCGCTTCCGATAGCTTCCCGCTATCTAGAGTTGATCAACATGATCAATAACAACTCTGTATGTTGTTTATATGCAGTGATACGTTTTGACATTGGCTACCTTGTCAGGTTGTGATTGTATCGGCTGAGACCGGCGCAGGCAAGACCACTCAAATACCACAATACTTGCTGTATCATCACGAACAAAATCCTGAAACCCCCGCTCCTAACATACTCATCACGCAGGTATGTTGACAGTAATCCGAGCAAAGCTGTAACTTTCTAACGACGTTCTGTCAAGCCCCGCCGTATTGCTGCAATATCTATTGCTGACCGTGTGGCAAGTGAAAGGGGTGAAACTCTAGGCGATGACAGTTCTGTCGGTTATAGCGTTAGGTTCAAGAAGGTCCTACCCACGGTATCGGCCGAAAAAGGGTCAGCAGGTCGCTTCGTCTACCTTTTCACAACTTGAAAAAATATTCTGATTGAGCCCACAGTTTTTTGTACTACTGGAGTCCTGCTTCGCCGCCTCAAAAATGATCCGTCATTGAGCTCCGTGACACATGTTATCCTTGATGAAGTCCACGAGCGTGACCTGGTAATAGCAGATACAATCTTTCTGATATGTTTGTTGATTCCTCGTCGCTCTACAGAATACTGATTTAGCAATGATCGCCATACGCGATCTAATTCATATTCGCCCTGATTTACGGCTGATACTAATGTCGGCTACTGCCGATATTGTAAGCGCTCTTACACCTACGAAACTCTGTTTCCTCAATCAATTCGTTTCCCAATAGAGCCTGTTCCAGAACTATTTTAAACGTGATAAAGCGTTGCCGCCAACGATTCATGTTACCGGTAGAATGTTTCCTGTTACGGAGAAATATTTGGAAGGTTGTCTGATGTCACTCAAGTTGAGGAATTACCCGAAATTTGCATTTTGATGTTCTCATTGTTAATATCGTAGCTCGGTGGGAAAATACCGAACATTTATCTCCAAAAGCCGGGAGTGCCAGAGATACATCGCAGCAGAAGCACCTGATCAGTACAAAATGGAAGATGAATTTGAAAAGTCAAAAAGGATGTCATGTGATACGCCACTTGACCTAATGGAAGCGTTGATATGCCATGTGCTGGAGAAAACTAGACACGCCAATGACGCTGTTTTGGTCAGAATGCGCGCAGCGATTCGATATTAAGATTTTTTTACAGAGCTGTTTCTAGGTATTTCTTCCAGGGTGGGCTGAAATATCAGGATTGCAACGTCGCCTGATCGCCGATAGATTCAAGCTAGGTATAACAAATGCGACAAAGTACCGCATCATCACTTTACATAGGTATGTTCCATCCGATGTTTTTTCCCTCGCCCTTGACCACGAATCACAGCTCAATGCCTCAAAGTACCCAACAATCTGTATTTTCCTCACCAGAGCCTGGCGTTCGAAATATTATCCTTTCAACTAACATTGCGGAAACAAGCCTCACTGTATTATTCCCACCCGTATGACTTTTCTTTCGCGAATAACCCCCTTTTTTTAGATTACCAATATTGGTTGTGTTATTGATAGTGGGAAAATGCGGATCACCACATATGAGCCACAGCGGCGAATCTCTTCTCTTGATTCTGTTTGGGCATCACAATCTAATATCAAACAGGTGTCAAAACATATTCTATTTTTCGCCAATCACCATTAACAACCCATTCTCAGCGAATCGGTCGGGCAGGGCGTGTCAGGTCTGGTGAGTACTTCTCTATCATGTCGTCTGATCGTCTTCGTTCTCTGCCATACTCTTTATGCCCTGGTATTTCGTTCACGCTTTAGACCTCTGCAGTCGTCACTCATCTTCACACAGAGCTACTAAGGATTGATCTACAATCAGCAGTTTTGATGGTGAAAGCCTTGCACTTTCCTGGTGGCGATATCAAGTCAATATTTCGCAGAGCTCCTCAACCTCCAAAAGGTGCTTGCTCAGTTGGAAGCAACGTCCTCTAATTGCTAATCGCATTTTATGTTCAGATTCGAGTATCTTGCATGCCATTAATTCTTTGCAAGCTTTAGGAGCCATAGATGATAACGAGCAGATGACGTCTATCGGAGAGGTATACTTATCGTTTGAGGTCTCGTAAATCTAGACGATGGAATCGCTTATGATTGCGATCAGATTATGTGTGAAATGCCTTGTGATCCATGGATCGCCAGAATGACGTTATCTGGTTTTATGTTCAATTGTTTTGATCCCATCCTAACATTAGCAGCTGTAATGACATCCAGGTCTGTACAGTTGATTGTCATGCAAGAGAATTCTTAAACAAATATGTTTCCCGCAATTTAGGTCTGTATTTTCATTCCACCCAGAAGAACGCGCAATTGCTCGTGATTCCATTCGCAACAAATTTGGAAAAGATACAGACAGTGACCAGATATTGGTATGCCAGAAAACAAACACATTCATATCTTTTTACTGATATTTTCAAGTCGCTAAGAGCCTTCCGAGAATGGCAACAAAGTGGAGAATGTTGGCAATTCAGTAAATCTAATTGGATTCACCATATGGCGATGGTAGTATTTTTTATCACTTGACGTCGCATTTTCTGACCTTATGTTGGTAAAGGTCGATGTTTCTAGGACCCGAGCGCAATTCTATAAGGTGTTTCTTCAGTATGGTCTAATTCGTGATACATCGAGAGGAAGGTTCGTCAGTTTAGTTGGACTTTTTCAATTCTTTTTTCAATGTCTTCATGGCAGTAAGAGTGGAAACAATCAGCTGTTAGGAGGTAGATCACGTAATACGTGGTCATCTTCGCCAGAGGTCATATCCGCCGTTCTTTGTGCGTCACTTTATCCGAATTGTGCTCAAGTTACTGGCCGCAATGTATACGCCTCTGTGTCAGATCACCGCTTTGGAGATTTTCGGTATTGCAATTAATTGGAATTGTTTTTTTTTACCAGTACTGACGGTTTATAGGGCACAATTGCGACTTGATGGAAGCAGCGTTAATGCTTGGAAGTATTTGACGCGAGATCGTTCGAATCCAACCTCAACGGAACCAGGTTGTATCTCCTGATTGGTTACGTTATCAATTTTTTAACATCTGTAATGTTCCCAGTGTTACCTCACCGTCTCTTATCTTTCAGTGAGAGGCAGTCAGTAGATGGTGTACAATTCATGCGTCAAACAACGGTTCCATCAACAACAGCGTTATTGCTATTGGCGGGCACTCAAACTCTAACTTGGGCTTTGCACAACGGTTTGAATTGGTATTGAGTGAAATTGTATCAGCTAATCTAAGTCATGCAGAGATCTATAGTGTTTTGATGGACCGAAGCCTGAGTATCGTGGTGGGTGATCGGCGCATAGCTACGAAATTACGCGAAGCCAGAACATATTTACAAAAATATCTAGATTGGTCTGTCGGCAGATCCAAGTTGCTTTTGTCATCTGAGGAGCGGGCGCTTCGACGTTCATTGGGTTGGTAGTCGAACAACGAAATTGCGTATGCTAACATTTGCAATAGGCGACCAGCTGGTAAAAACTGTGGCAGAACTACTTCAGCAGAAACCTACACCTCCCAAAAATGAATCAACTGAATAAAAAATTGGGTTTTTTAAACAGCGCAAGCGAGGCGAACGTCAAAACAGACAATATATTGGTATATTTGTGACATTTAAGGGGCGCATCGACCAATGAAACGTGGGTACATGACAGCTTCCCGAATGTGATGCAGTCCCATGACCCAGCAGAGGAATCGTTCAAGACCGAGACCGAAACCTCCATGTGGGCAGGACCCATACTTCCGAAGATCGTTGTACCAGAAGTATGGTTTGGGATCAAGTCCTTTAGCCTCATAGTTCTTCATCAACAGTTCCAAATCCCAGACTCTCATGCTTCCTCCGACAATCTCTCCGACACCCGGCATTAACAGATCAACGCTTTGAGTGACACGGCTGTCATCTTCAGCAGGTGGCATATAGAAAGGCTTTTGTTCAACAGGAAACCCTATCCCAAAACGTGGTTCAACGACGGATCTAGAAGCAATAAACGAGATTACCATGCAACAAAATCGGGCGATTGATTGTATCGGTCATATGACGTTCAGGAGCCTCTGGAATTCCATCACCGAATACAAATGGTTTCTGAGTCTCTTCATTGAGGACGCCATGCTCGTTGAGCCAAACGATAGCGTCGGCGTAGGACATGCGTAGAAACGGGCGTGATGGCGCGGTGAACGATGGGTTCAACGATTGGAGCATTGGGCCAGCCTTGGCGATGATATTCTCAGATACGGACACGACCATATCTTCTAAGAAGCACAACATTTGCTCAAAATTGTAAAACGCCATTTCCTAAATTGTTAGCAATCGTTAATGGAAATATAAGCTATGGTTACGATATTGTGTGAACTCACTCCTTCAACGTGGGTAAATTCAGAAAGATGGCGTCTAGTGCGAGATTGTTCCGCACGATAAGATGGCAGAATGCAAAATACACTTCCCAATGAAGGAATAGCAGTTTCTAGATATAGTTGGGAACTCTGAGTTAAATAAGCCGGCTCACCGAAATAATCGACAGTGAACAAATCAGAACCGCCTTCAACCTGAACAACAAATATTAATTATCAAAAAAGAGAAACTGAAGGACATACCTCGGTCTGAACAAGGGTAGGAGGAGTAACTTCAAAAAAATCCTTGGAAAAAAAATGTTCACGAAGACATTGAGTGACCATAGAACGAATCTTTAAAATTGACCCAAACCTTGAAGAGCGCATATCAAGATATCGGTTATCCAATAGGACATCAGCTGAGCAGAAAACCACGTTATGAATTGTACTGAAACAACAAAAATGCGGTCAAACAATGGGATTCTTTGTTGAATCGGTTCTCAAGGTCCACGTCGGAGGCTCCAATCAGTTTCCAGTAGTCAACGCGAAGTTCTACTCCACCAGGAGCACGTTCATCAGCAAAGATCGTTCCGAAAACATGGACGGTTGCCTCGCGAGTCAACTTCTGGGCCGAACGGGTTTTGCACAAATCGCCGATTAAAACAACCTGCAAAGAGGCCGGGAAACCAGTCCCATCACGAATGAACAGGAAAATCATCGATCTATTCAACAGTTAGCCAGCTCCGAAGGCGGATAAAAGAATTTACCCCTGGTTGCGACGGGTTTGAACCCATCCCTTCAACTGGACGCGTTGTTCAACGTAATCCTTGGTATCTTTGACGTGAATAAGCGTAGGCTCATCCATCGATGTATCCAGCTCGATCTCGTCAACGTATTGTGTCTCGGTCGTCGTCTGCTCGGAAGTAGGCTGAGGAGTTGGGCGAGATGCAGCACGAGCCGCTTTCTGGGCCTGAATCTTGGCCATCTTCATCTCTTTCTTCAGCGCGCTCTTACTGATGGCTTCGGTTCCAGCCATGGCTTCTGTCGTCGACATTTTGCCACAAACGTACGGCAACAACAAAATAGTTATATTGCGCAAATGCCGACTGCCGTGTCGGCCGCCCACTCACCGGCCTGGTGTCTGACTTAGAAACCCCGAATGCGTGGCCAACTGACTCGTCGCACGACTGTTACATTGGTCGGCCTTGTCACAGTCAGGATTGGGTAGCTGAACTGTACATGGACTGTAGCTGATGGCGACTTAACTCCGTGGCGCTGATTCCCCAACTGTGCAACCCTACCCAATAGGCATCAAGCCAACTGTGATCAGACCGTCCTGATAGATATCGTCCGGACCAGGCCCCTTTGGACTCGATCTTGACTGGTTGTCTTGAGTTTTTATGGTTGTCTTACTTTCCTGCACATAAATNCTGTTACATTGGTCGGCCTTGTCACAGTCAGGATTGGGTAGCTGAACTGTACATGGACTGTAGCTGATGGCGACTTAACTCCGTGGCGCTGATTCCCCAACTGTGGAGACGTGGCCGCCAGTCCAACCCTACCCAATAGGCATCAAGCCAACTGTGATCAGACCGTCCTGATAGATATCGTCCGGACCAGGCCCCTTTGGACTCGATCTTGACTGGTTGTCTTGAGTTTTTATGGTTGTCTTACTTTCCTGCACATAAATTATGCAATCGGCAAGTTTTGAATGCACTGGCCGGCTGAGAGTAAATGCGGCGTATCAGAGTTGCGTCAATGCGAGATACTTTTCGATGTGTACATCATCAGAGCGTCAGGATCGACAGTGAATAGCCACAAATTCAAGGATCTTTTTGTAAAGCGTTAAAAGACCACCCCTACTGTACTTCCGTAAAAAATTACAGAGAATATAAGTTTCGGTCCTTTTTCCGGAGCAAAACGTATGCTCAAATTAGCTGACTCGAGTTATTGCAGAGAGAGAGGTATATCGCGATTCTGCTGAAGGAATCGCGTTGTCCAACGTTTAATCCCAAAGCTGTCGCCCGGGCCAACGATATTTTGGTAGATTCTCAGCAAAACCCTGTATTCGGTAGACCACGATCATTTCTTTGGGACAATGATGAGGTCGAATGGATGATTTCATAGTAATTTATCCTCTGCCAGAATGGTAAACCAAGTCATCAAAAACGTGATGAGCAATGCGAATATATTACTATTTAAAGAAAGCAAATTAGTAAACTGAAAATCTAGAATAGGGCAACCAATTTTGCGTTGACAGGTTTGACATTTATGGGCTGTGCTGATCAAGAAAGTCACGAACTGCCCGCTGGAACCTGCGGCGTACACCTAACTTCTCCATGCCGAGCTCAATTAGATCTTCATCAGTTAAGTCGGCAATGCAATCCAAGTCAATTTCCTCGGCAACGAATTTATCAACCCAGTCTTGCATACCGGCTTCTGCGAGAAAATCACCTAACTTACGGGGACGTTCTGTAGAATCCTGAGCCTGAATAACTGTAGTCGAACCACTAGCAGATGCCGGCGTGACAGGCAAACTTGCTATAGAGCGAGAAGCCATTGGCACTGAATCATCGGATGCCCGGGATTTGACAGCGGTGGCCGCCAGCCTAGCTCGGCGAATTGTGCTTTCGAGAAGTACATGATCGTCATCATCACTAATCCAGCCTCCAACTTCTTCTCGCTCCCAGCTGGTATCGGCTAAACCCATCGATATGTCTTTCTTGAATACTTCATCGGGCGCCGCACGTTCTATGCTGTATCTAACATTGTTGTCAGCGGAAATATCGTTTTCTGCATGTGTGGTCTTTTTGGCGGCTGAGTTAGCAAGTGTGCTCATCTGTTGACTCCGATTTTTCGAGAGTTGCTCATGTGTAGACATTATGTACTGTAAAAGCCAATAAGTTTAATTTTCGGTAAATTATTCAACAAGAAAACACCACCTGATTACGAAAATATATATACAGATGATAAGATACGAATAAGCAGAAAACGAGGGAACCGGTGTTTTGTTGATAAAAATCAATGCCTGTGGGTGATTGTTGTAAATGAATAAGGGATGGGATCGCGCTGCGGTTCTTACCCTTCCGCTTCGTTGTCCCCCCGCCTCGACGCCTTCCGACAGCCCGCCCCCGATCGAACACCTATCAACCACTTCCTCTATGATCAATCGACGTGTGTCGTAATTATCACCTGTCAGTCAGATAGTGACAATTCCCAAACCCTCCCCCTTCAGTCCATCTTCCGATCAACGCGGAAACCCCGCAGTTTATCGGGGTGGTCTGTGGGGGATCAACTGCGCCAGTCACGGCCGCACCTTTAGTGCGTCCTACACACGTCACCGTTGTCCAACGACATGCCAGCAACGTAGCCGGTTGGTGGTAATTTCGCTGACGATGACCATTACGTTTTCAAACATATGAAGACCACCTCGGTGGAATTTGGCTCTTGTTCAATGGGTTAGACAGAAACCCTTTTTGAATGCAAGATGAAGACGTGTCGGTTAGCTTCGGTTGTTCAGATTTAGTGGTTGTGGAATGGCTCTATTCGTCAACGTCCCTATCTGAGTGGGATTATTTTTAGCACTTACCGTGCAAAGATTTGCCCAATCTTGATAGCGAATAATGCGATTGTCTGTTCAAACTCGATCTGTCATACAACTTGATTAGCCGTCAAACTCCACGTCAGACCATTGTGTTAAACATACTAGGTACAAAGTAATGGTTTATTTAAATCACTGCAATGGCGACGTAATCGCATCATTCGACTGCGAAATGTGGTTCTTGCATCAGAATCACCGCTTTTTTACCACCTTGATCTTCAGTAATCCATTTTTTTATATTTGCGCGGTGAACATTGCGAGCAGCGATCAGAGATGCCGAATCGCCCTACAATTTTTTTAAGCACGACAATGTTTCTAATTGATACGGAATCTACCTCTGCAGACGCACGAAGATCAAGATGGTGTGCTGAACCAAAATGAGAAATTGGGTTGAATTGGGTTCAACAATCGGCACCGGCAGCGAGCCTACCTGCTCCTTCGATAACAACGGCTACGAGACTTGACGATACCGACTCAAGCACGCCTCCACCACTCCATGGATCTGATAATGAACTTAGTTTACCAACTCTAATACAAACTAATTCTTGTCGCGAACCCAGATTGCCATTACTGAAGACAATGTTGCTGAAGGCCGATATTTTTTTTGCCCCAAATTGAATTTCGGCAAATTTCGGACGGGGACATACACCATATTTTTTACGACATTGCTATGGCGAAGAAAAACTACATATAAAAAATGGAACTGGGGTTAATGTGATGAAATGCGTACCAAATCGTATGCATCTTCGTCCCATTCAGAGGGTGGAAACATTGAATTGCGTCCTGAGCTCATTGGAATCACCTGAATTCATGGATTAGCGAGCACAGCGCATCTCAGCAGAGCAATCCAGAACCATTGATGAGCACGACAGATAATCCCATCCTTGCTCATCTACAGATGTGATGGTACCGTCGGCAATGTTATAACACGTCCCCGCTTCTCCTGAAAACATGTGAAAAACAAAACACAAATCAAATTAAGCGTGTACCACCTGTGGAGTTGAAAAAAACTGAGAGGGATGCGGCGAACTTCTCCAGCGGACTTGCTGGATGGCTATCGTCAAGCAGAATGGAACAAGTTTGGTTAACAGGCCAGCTTGGAAGCGGCTACATATGATTCTCAGTTGAACAAAGCTGAAGGGTAGTTTAATCGATAACCTTGATAAAATTGGCAGCAAATGGGTCTAAAATCAGGCATATATAAGAAGTAGTCAAACAGGGCTGTACATGGTAACACCTACAATCAACCATTGCCAAGTATGTGAGGGCGTCGGTGATCCATTGCACTAAATCATCCCGACTTTCAAGAGGTTCGCATAGTGAAAAAACTTTGGAGAGGTGTTGTAGACTTGATTCAGCGACTACGTCAAACATCGACCGGAACTTGGATGCGCATCCTTCCAGGGCAGAGTCAAACGTTCGGAATACAATGTCGTTGAACGTGTCCGTTGGCGTAAGACCCGCAAACTGGAAAATTGGGGCTGACGCAGCAATGGCCCCGGCGACTACCTATATCAAGGCCACATTGAAAATCAGTACTTCTTACGATCAAAATAGGTTACATGAGGGTATTTCATTCGAAGCCAGGCACTGAACACGAGTTTGGTCAAAATGTTGAAAAGAAGCATGGCGTAAAGTTTACCTGAGCATCCCGCCATAAGAGCCGCCAAATGTTATGACGGTTGCATCAGGAACGCCATATTGCTGTTTAATTTCGACAATCACATTTGCGAAATCCGTTAGCGCCAGGTCGACGCTGAGATAACCTAGCGATGACCGAGGCCCGGACGGTATGGATTCCCCGAAATATCGGTGTTCCGCAAAAACTAGCATAGCGCCGAATTCTCCAGCCAGTTCGCACATGAACCCAGTATTATTGGCGAATACCTCTATGCTCCCTTCATTGCCGGAATAGAACAAAATGACAGGGTTGGTGACGTTGAAAAAATCAGCATTGACAAGCGTGCGCAGCATAAAAGTTTGTTGGTTCTGGAAGTTAAAGTGGTCGACCGGCATTTTGATCCATTTGGTGTCGAATGGAAGATTGCAGAACAGCGAAGTTCCATGATTGTCCCGTAACTGTACAGTTTGGCTCTGCACAGGAAATCGCGGCGGCCGAGATGCGAGCACGCAATGAGCGCAAAATAGCAGGAAAATCGACATCATCACAGTCATGGCTGGAACAAAAAACAATCAGAGTGACGACGTATTAGATCCCAAAATTTGCCGTCTTTGTTGAATTGCGGCCTCACGACCCCTGCGCCCCCCGCTGTGGCAACGGCTTGCAGTCACTGGGTGACACGTGACACTCGGCTGTGCCGGCACGTGGTTGGACCTACGCGCGACAGACAGAACCCCAAAATGTCGTGCTATGTCGTGTGCTTCTTTGTACAAGTCGAAACATAACTACCGGCATGCGTGACTGATGAGCCACTACAGTGCCAGGACTTGATCTTGCTGTGAGAGAAATGAATAAAGGGGTAACCCTCACCACAGCTGTAATGGGGCCCATCACATAACCTCATTGTGACATTGGGGGGTGGAAAAAAACACTTCTATTTAGTAAAATTGTGGAAAAAATCACTTCTACATATTGATTTTTTGAATGGATTCAACAAATATTATTGCAAATTCTACGCTGCTGGAGGTGATGCGGCAATCCCCTCGGGCGCCAAATATAGCTCCAGATCGTTGATCACGCGACCACGGCGATGGGCCTGCCTACTGTACACAACAGCCATTCAGTGGTTCTCAAGCAACGGCCACATTGGAACTAATGGTACTATATCCCTCGAAGCAATCATGTAAGCCACTTCTTCACCCCTACAAAGTATACTTCCACTAAACTGATACGAGTATAACTTCTTTGAATTTGCACAGATAATGGCATGAGTAAGATTGATTTATCAGTGCTTTTTTCATCAGATATCTTCGTTTTTTCTATCAGAATATCATCATTGAGTTACTACAAATTATTGATTAATCTTCTCCTTTTTTATCATTTTTTCAATTTAGTGGGCTTGTGATCTTAAGAACCATTAATTGGCGGGACACGCGGCCTTATGCCCTGGTCGCGTGCTAACATATAACGATCATTCATTACTTGTCGTTCTTGTTCATACAGCAAGAATGGCCGTCAGCTTCTCACCAGCGGACCTTCAGCAGTTTCAGAATGAATTCTCATCCTTCGACACGAATGGTGATGGCACCATCGATGTTCGCGAACTTGAGGAAATTCTGCGAAACTTGAATGAATTCAAAGACTCTGCTCAATTGAAAACGCTGATCGCTGAGGTTGGCAACCTTGGTAAACTTTTAATTCCATTTGCTGATGCTGATGTTCACAGGTTGATACTGATCGGTCTGGTTCGATTGAATTTAACGAGTTTCTTGCTGTGATTTCGTCAATCCGGACAGGAAAAACTTCAGGAGCAGCTAACTTTGCCAAGGTCATATTGATGGCAACCGAAGTTCCCATGAAACTGGCTCTCAATTTATTATAGGTGTACGAAAAGCAAAAAGAGTTGATTCAGGTTCATGGTAATTCAGGAGGCGTCCATTCCTTTTCTCAAGAAGAAATGTCCGCTTTCTCGATACATATTAACCAAGTCCTGGCTGACGATCCAGATCTCAAGTAAGAACGTGGTTCTGATGCATTTACCTTTATGCTTCCCTTCGGTCAACTTTTGCTAAAGTGACTGTTTGTTCATGCATACATCATATTTTGCTATACGGTCTTTAACATCATCAGCTCATCATTGTATGGTTTGTAGGTACTTGTTGCCCATAGACACTAATGATCAAGACTTGGCCAAGAAAGTACACGATGGTGTTCTACTTTCAAAATTCATCAACAAAGCAGTCAAGGATACAATTGATGTCCGGGCCCTGAACCTTCAGAAAGCGGGAAAGCCTCTATCTTTGTTTCAGGTGATTGACGCTCGGTCGTATTATGTGCCTTGTTTAATAATTTCACCTTTTCTTCAGGTTAATGAGAACTTAAACCTTGTTATTGCCTCAGCGAAAGCTATCGGCGTTCAAACCATTAACTTGGGTGCAAGTGAGCTAGTTAGTGGAGAAAAGCATCCGCATCTCGTCCTAGGACTTGTTTGGCAACTCGGTAAGCCAATTTCTGTTAATGATCATCTGAGATATTGAATTTGGATGTAGTTAAACTCCAGCTTTTGAACACAATCAACCTCAAAAATCACCCGGAGTTGGTTCGACTTCTTGAAGAAGGAGAAGAGCTTGCCGATCTTCTACGTCTTCCACCTGATCAGCTTCTTGTTCGCTGGTTTAATTATCACTTGAAAAATGCCGGCCACAGCAAGCGAATTTCCAATTTTGCCGGTGACGTCAAGGTCTGTGGCATTTATATGGTTCTAGGAGTGCTTACTTTTGCTTTCGTCTGTAGGACTCGGAAGCATATACTGTTCTTTTGAACCAGATTGCTCCAAACCGCTGTGACAAATCTGCAATGGAAGAGAAGGACCTGACGAAACGTGCTGATAAAGTCCTCCGCAACGCAGAGAAGCTTGATATTCATGCATTCATCCAGGTTGATATCTCCTCCCATCTGCGAACCATATGGTGACGTACAAACTTTTGGCAGGCTCGCGATATTGTCAAAGGGAATGCCCGCCTTAACCTAGCATTTACCGCTTCAATCTTTAACACTTGTCCTGGACTTGATCCGTTAACAGAAGAAGAGGTTGGTCAAAAATATTCATGAACTCACATCTGACATAAGGGGTAGGCCTTGGAGCTCGCCGGAATAATGGACGATGATTTTGGTGACAGTCGTGAAGAACGAGGTTAACTGCTACTTCAAAACTGTTTTGATTATTGAAACCATGTTTGAATCTAGCTTTCCGAATGTGGATCAACACCCTCGCTTTGCATGAAGTTTACGTCAATGGGCTATATGACGATTGCAAAGATGGTCTAGTCTTACTGAAAGGTAACTTTTCATGAAAAAGGTCAACGAGGATTGTAGTAACCAATGGTACTCATTGCAGTTATCGATCACATCGAACCCGGTATTGTTGACTGGAACAAAGTAGAGAAGAAACCCAACAATAAGTACGACTTGTTGATCGCCGGAATGATCTATTGAGATTGCAAATGTCTTAGATTCAAGCGTATCAGCAATGCAAATTACGTTGTAGTTCTGGGTAAACAGCTGAAATTCAGTTTGGTTGGCATCGGCGGAACTGATATCGTTGACGGCAACAAGAAGCTTGTACTTGCATTGACATGGTTTCGCGAATCCTGTTGTGACTCCCCTATACGCTAACCTGGGTTGATTAGGCAGCTTATGCGGCGCCATATCATCAAATTTTTGACCGAGCTCGGTGGCGGCGTCGTGATGTCCGACGAGAAAATCATCCAGTGGGCCAATGATAAGGTAATGTGATCTCTCAACTTGTGTATGTCCATTTGAAGTAACGTTTGGTTTACTTATATAGGTCTCTAACGCAAACCGCTCTTCACGTATGTCGTCTTTTAAGGATGCATCCTTGAAGTCATCGGAATTTTTCTTCGACCTGCTGTTCAGTGTTGAGAACCGCATCATTAACTGGGAGGTAAACATACTTTTTATCAGCAAAGCACATTGCATGCTCTAATCATGGAATTATAGCTTGTCACTCCTGCTCAAACCAAGGATGATCAGCTCCTTAATGCCCGCTACGCCATCTCTGTCGCGCGTAAACTTGGCAGCATCATCTTCTTGTTGCCTGAAGATATCGTTGAAGTTAAGGACAAGATGGTGAACTGTGTTGGCAAATGTTTTCCTTCAATGTTTGACTAATGTAAACAGATAATGACTTTCGTAGCCGCCATAATGGCTGCCAGCTTAAATCCTCTGAAGAAATAACATCTCTAGTCCAAAGCTGCGATTTGTACAACTAATACATGATTGTCATGCCAAGGTCGAGGCAGTATTTTCACATATTGAAGTTAAAAATATGATTTTATATAACGGAGATAGAATAGATCAAAACGCTGGAGCATTAAGGGCATCCGGCAACCTCTCTATGGAATATTTATGGGCTTGGATATACATAATCGGGGTTCCCGGAACCTTCCGTATTCGGCGCTTCAAATCTTTATCGCATGTTGCCACGATATAGCATTTGTGCTGTTCAGCACGTGCCACCAGACAATCATCAGCGTATGTCCCTTTGTGCTGGCATGGAAGACGTTGAAATCGTGGATCTTTAGCTACTCTGAAGCATGAATGATCACCGATCGATATTAGAGTAATCAATGTCGGAAGTCAATACCTTAACGCTAAACGATACTTTGGCCCAAGTTTTTCTAATTCTGCCATAACGCAATCGGTGATGCAAGGTGTGCATTTGGCTAATAGGCAGTCCATCATTCCCTTGACCATATCTAGTCGATTTTGAATCGATGCGTTAATGAAGTTCGTATCGATCAGGATGTGATAAGGAGGACCTGATAGACATGAAACTTCATTTTCCGTCCAGTGATCCAGTGATCAATACAATCCATTGATACCGAGGGAGGTGTTATATTTGAAAAACATGGCTCTAGATACTTGCTCGACTCGCTGGACTTTCTCCGGTTTTAGCTCTTTCTCCTTTTTAGCGATATTCGCCTTCAGACGAGCATCGCTCGGAGTCAGCATACGCTTAACTTGCGCGAACTTACGCGTCCGCTTTGCTTTCCCCATCCTGATAGAATACGGGGAAATGCAATCTACAGAGCAGAATGTGTTTTGCTATGAGTTGAATTCGACTTTCAACCTTCGCGTCAAAACTACACTGCCTAGCCGGATACACCGTCACGGGCTTTTCCGAACTCCGTCACGGAGACTCTCGTCATTAGATAAAAACATCAACATATTCTAACAATAATAACTGAGTTATTCGCGTTGCATCGAAAATAATGGACCGAATTGAGTTTGCGGTAAAATGGATTGGCTGATTCAGGCCGAGCCTAAGAAGCACGCATCATCTGCTTTAAATATTATTCAGCAATATTTGCATTGAATGACAAATCAGATGAAAAGGTATGATGTTTGATCAGAACAAGTACAATTGATGGGCTTACGAAGTTCGGTGAGGGTTTCCTTAAAAAAATGGTTTTCTGCCAAGCGTAATTCAAAGGATGTTCTGAACTTGGTAGACGCCCTCCACAAACTCATCTCCCTGACTTTGTTCCAATGGAGCTGTTAAGTGCTGGCGGAAACGAGGAAAGCTCGTGACCTATTTTGCTCTCACAAGGGGGAACCGATAATTCGGTGGAATAATTTATTTTCGCTAATAGTCAAACGGCACAAGTTAGTTGATTCGCATATTGGGCTTGTGCGCCACCGGTTTCTTAGCATTGAAGAACAAAAACACGGCTGACGGTTGTTCGTAGACCGAAACGGGCGAGTAAAATTGGAGGAAATACAGGACCTGGACGCGACGATCGTTCGGATCCATATTGGCCGGTAGACCTTTCTTGGATTTCACGACGGCGTGCATTTGCCCATGCTGGAATGATCCCTGAGCTTCCCATCCATGGATCTCATCGTTGTGTTCAACTCCCGTGTGCTTATCAGTCGGAGCTGGGGTCGCGCCGCTCGTCACAGCTGGCGCTAGTGTTGCGTTGACCGATGACATGATCGGGACTGTAGTCTGATTAAGACCAGTTGCCGGGGCAGCTGTCTGGATTGCAACAATCGTCGGGGCTGTCGTCTGGGCAATCGCCGGGACGGTCGTCTGAGTTTGAGGAGTCGCCGGGGTTGTCGTCTGGTTTTGAGCACCAGCCGCAACCGACGACTGAGTGGTCGTCGTCGTGGTTTGAGTCGGCGCTGCAGTCGTTGGAGATAATGTAGGGGAGGATGTGGTCGCGATCGGGGCCGTAGTAGCAGTGCTGGTTGTAATAGGTGGCGTTGTTGTGGGAAAACATGGACCAAGCTCATCATATGGGCTGAGGTTTTCCAACTTGATGGGGATCGTTTGTCCTTGACGGCAGACGATCAACTCAAGGCCCTGAACATATGATCCTAGTAGTATCATCATCATCATGTAGTTCGCCATGTTCGCCATTGTACGGTTGGAGTACCTCTCACCTTTATTAATTAAATAATTAATGACTACAAACAGACGCTGAACGATGCGTCAATAAGGTTTAAAACTGTGAGTCAATAATGGCTAGGCGAAAAATATTGAGTCAACATTTGACCACTAGAAAACAATATGCAATCTGATCGGTTTATCGGTGAGATATTCGGGTAAAAATTTAAATTAATGAGGTTTGGGTACAAATCCATCAACTGCAAAATTCCTGGTAGCGGATGGTAGACGAATGCGTATTCCATCCATATCTGGAGTTATTAATACTTGGCATCCTAATCTGGATGTCTCGGTTAACCCATAAGCCAGATCCAACCTGACTCGACATCAATCAAGGAAGTGATGGGAAAACATTCGGGGCAAACTTACATGTCATTCTCCTCGTCGGATGGCTCTGGCAATGAATCGAACACTTTCTGTTCGAGTATAACATGACATGTCGAGCAGGCTAATGACGCCTCACAAGCTCCTTCCAAATCGATATTGTTCGCATGAGCCGCGTCCAGTATATTCATTCCAACCTGCACTTTCGATGGAACCTCTTCACCGGATGGCTCAATCCATACGACATTAACCCTATTCAGATATGGGTCTATGGTGATTGATCAGTACAATCAACGAAATCCCACGTTTTTAAGCCCTTGATCTCGCTTTTCTGGGCGCTAGCTAGCGGTTTGGATGCACGAAAATACTGTCGGGGCACGAAATTTGCTCGCCTCAACAAAGACAATCTTATGATGGTATTGGAGAAGGATTGCATGTGTCAGACATGCAATTTGGAAAAACCCAGAGGTCGTTTCGAGGAATGACTAATGGTCAATGGAGCAAGTTTGGCAGCTCGGCCTCTTCGGTAAACTGAACTGTCAGAGATGTGTATCTACAGCGCAACTGGGGTCTGTGCGGGCGCGCGTCTGGAAGGGACGTGAACGGAGGCCAGCGACCTACAGTCACGGGTGTATGTATGCGTTCATGAGTGACAGCCGAACTTGGAGAAAACTTCCAGATATTCCCATAAGGGAAATGAACATTGATAATAATTATAGACCGACTCGATTACCAAAGGGATAGGAGTCGCTAATTGATCCGAGATTTTCTGAATATACAGGGCCCAGAGATGGAAGGATTACGGAACGCCATGGGTTTATCACCTCAGAGAAGGTCGACGTTTGAGCTTGGAGGAGATGGTTGCTGTAAACTCTCATATCAACAGGTTCCAACTCATACCAAATCCCGTTCATTGCAAAATTTAATCCACGAACCTCACAGCGTATAATCGGGTTTTTAGTCTGTTTCGTAGTCGGTTGGCTCATCGCCATGTTAAGTTTCTTATCACTACCCACAATCGCCCTTAATCCCGCCAAGTTCGCCGTTTTCTACACATTGGGTCAGATATGCGCCCTTTGTAGTACATTTTTCTTGCTTGGACCGAAACGACAGTTTCAATCCATGACAGCTTCTCACAGATGGTAGCCATCATCGTTCCTCTGAAATCAAATTCACCCAACCTGTCGTAACGGTTGTTTGTCATCATAGGCTTGCCGCGTTGATCTATGTCATCTTCATAATCTTAACTCTAGTCTGTGCATTGCGAAATCCGCCTCAGATTTTACTAGTCGTTCTTTGTGTAATTTGTCAATTCATGGCTGCGGTCTGGTATTCTCTCTCGTTTATCCCGTATGCTCGTCAAGCGATTATCTCCTGTCTTGGCGTATAGTTCCACATAATACAGTATTTATCTGAGTGTTCGGCATGATGAGGCTTTCATCAAATGACTGATACACAAAAGTCCATCGCTTGACAAGTGCCACAATGTGATTCCGTCGAATCGCTTATGTGGTTGTGTCGAACGGCACGCGGGTGGTGACCCGGTCGAATTATTGCACGAAAGGGCTCATCATCAATCACCTTATAGCGTCGCTTTAACTCTACCATAGTTTCCCTATTTTTCGGTCTAGAATAGATCAACAAATCTCTCAGAAGTGATGATTTGAACTCTGATTATTGTGAGTCGCCTAAAGTATTTTGTCGATGCGATTCTCTCCTTAATTGTGACACTGTCGCTGAAGAAGTGTTTGACGAATATGAATGTAAGAATGAGGTTTTATTTAACAACAACGCATTTACACGGGCGAATTGACTCAAGCTGCATAGAACTGTTTCACGTGTCGAGAACAGCACTTCTCTGAGTTAATCGGAATTTCTGGTGTGGCGTTTCAGCTGACGTCAGCAGTCTATACACAAATATGGAGCTTCAACATCTATACGATGTAATCTTACTCAAAACCGCGAATCCCCTTTCGGGCAACTGGGTCTCGAAAGCAGGGTGGGCACACGAAAACACTTCCAAGGACACAGAAGGTTTTTCTTCGTAGAGTAGAAGCTCGTGACGTTGCAAAAGGTGTTCTATTCCTGAATACCCCACAAGGCCAGGATTAGGGTGGTCGCCAATTCATCAAACACCTTTTACGACGTCAAGAACTTCTACTCTACGAAGAATAACCTTGGAGTGTTTCGTGTGCCCACCCTGCTCTCGAGGCCCAGTCCTCGGAAACACGCGCCTTTGCCCGCTAAACCTGGGCGGCCGGCCACCTGGCCTGGATCTAAAAGAGTAGCGACCTCTGTCATATTTTCAGATAACCCCGATTGTGTCTATCTAAAACTTGTGTCGGATTCAGATAAGGTCAACAGAGCGCGTGGCAATGGATTGTTGTGCAGAACCGAGACATTACAAGATCTTGTGGGCTCCAAGTCTCCACAATACCGGGACTTAGGCGGCAGAACAGCTTGTGTATACGATCGCATACGTTTCGTAGCTATGTTCGCGTTGAGAAGAATCAGTTCCTTATGGCTCGAAAACAGTTGATCGTTGTTTTTACATTCTGGATAAAGAAGGAGGCGATCGCTCAAACTCATTCGCCATTGTATGTCGATTCTGCGAGTCGACGACACAGCATAGCCAGAGCGTCGATAATATTTGTCCTGTCGATCGGGCGCGTTTCTAATCTAAAAGATGAGAGGATCAGCCAGGTGATGCAGCTAAAATGGACCGAAATTTCACCAACGCTGTTGAGATTCTGCTCTTCGTCTTCCAGATATTGTAGAAACGCACCGGGTCGACTCGCAGATTCGATTAGACTGACTACAATGGCGAATGAATCTGGGCGGTCACGTTTAGAATTGTAAACAAAGAGATCAACTGAATTTACGAAGCCCATCAGCACCTATTTTTTTTTTCAACGAGAACATAGCTACGAACCGAGTGTAATCGTATACAGACGCTGTTCTCGCCAAAGGCGCCCCTTTATCTGGGCATTTTTTATGGAGCCCAAGCAGTATACCTGCAGATTAATCAGCGGAGAATCCGGTCAAATTTTCACGAAAGTCTTCAACGATCTCTCATTAGTATGTTGAGGTTAGGCAACATCATATCACGATACTGTCCATCAGTGACATTTTGGAACAGCTCGAACCAATGGACGACACATTCAAGGGCAAGTCTATCTATGGGCATCCCCAATATGGGTGTTCAATCTTACGTGCTGTCCATTCAGTTATCCCGAGCCGGGATGCAGGGCAATAAGCTTTGTGAAGAAAACGGTTTGAATGGAGCTAACACTTTGTGAGCCTACCGTCGCATACGTCAACAAACAAAAACGTTCGCCAGTTTACGATCGCTAGAGCTTTTCTGGTGGTTAACTAAAACACACTGTTGTTTGCAACCGACCGGATGTTTTTTTGGCATTCTACCTCCAAGTCTGGAGAAGCACAACTACTAATCAATAAATCCGTGTTTTATAAACGGCGATGAACACTCCCTTTCGTTCAGGGTCAGAACAGTCATCCAGCTGTAGTGGCCCAACGCAAAAACAACAACATGTAATTGAGCAAAGTTCGTTAAAGGCGACGGTAACTAGAACCTTTCGAGTAAAGCTCAAAATCGCAATTGGTTGATTTTATGGTTGAGACATTCCTCTATCCTGAAGCGATTCCTGATCTTGATATGATTAAATCGCCGACCGCAATCCGACGACGATCAATACCGGATCGCGACCCACTGAATATGATGGCGCCAGGACCATAATTCAATCATGGGCCTCCGATAACGTCGGTCTCGACTGGAGCTTATGAAACCACTCAAGGCTGATGAATTTGTGTAAAATACAGAACGATGATATCTCTACGCGCTCGTCGGGAATCGCAGCAGAATTTTATGAGGATACGATTTCATTCAACGATGACGCATTTGACGTGAAAGCTCAACGATTCATTCGCTGAGTCGCTCGTGCCCCTTAGGACGCTTCGTCGAACACGGCCAGTTTTCCACAAGTCATCGGTAGCGTCCTGAGCGTCTCCATGACCACCTCGATTATGCCCCGTGCTTCGCTAGCAGTCATCATCGGATTGGTCATGTCGCAGATCACGACGGTTCCACTTTTTACCTCAAATCGACACCATCTCGAAAGTTGGTGTTTTTTTCCGTTTCCAAGATGGTCGACTCATTGAACCGCAATCGCAAAGTTAACGGTGCCAGCGGGCATACATTCTAGCGCCGCTATTTGTTCGTTGAACGAACCGAAAGTCGGGTATTCTCCTACCTTCTGTAACTTCATGAGGATATCTAGGTGGGGGCGCCGAGATACATCGGAGGACGTTCAACCGTATCGACTTCCATCAACGCCAATAAAATTTCGGAAGCCACATTGCGCCACCTGGATCATTCATCAACAGTTTGTCGACAGAATTAGGAGCCGGCAACAATTGCTTGAGCCAATATTCGACGAACTGTGCAATTCGGTCAATCGCGATAGGAACTGAGTTGTCGCGTGTAAGACGTGGAGCTAACGAGAACAACGAGCTGTTCGACGACCGGGACAGAAGGCATGGTTCGCGATGGATGGGTTGGTGTTGGCGAACTCACAATAGCTGTCTTGATCGGTGCCGTAGTGGAATACCAGAGCAGCGCAGGGTTTGGATGAACAAACAACAGGAGGGCAATCAATCAGGAACGACTCCAATATTGTCAAACAAAGTATGGGATTTACCCGAGGCTCCGGAACCCCAATAGCAATCGCTGTGAACGGGGCCCTCGTCTTCAAGAATATTGGTTCCAAGTTCGGCGTTGAACCCAACAAACCGAAATCGAGCTCGTTCGCGTTGGATGCGACCGCGAGTACTGTTGGTCTCCCTGCAGATTGCTGTCGGACTTGACAAATGAGAAGAACCGAGGCCAATACGCATCAGGTAGAGCGTGGTGAACACAGTTTCGGTATGATTTCAACTTCAGATTGCTGATTTGCATATTCTTTACTAGACTAGGCGTTATCTCCATAATCTCATTTCTAATAGCACTTTCGGAACCGATTGTTGAGGCAACCAACGTCTCATTGTCGCGGTTCACCTGTTTTGTATAGTTCTGCTGGCCGATTTCAGTAGACCAAAGTTCGTAGAGGAAAACCTATGGTTCTTCTTCTGGTATACTGAATGGATTTCTAATAGTGCAGCTTTAGCCAAATTCGCGGCCCGATATCCATCTGATGGTGCAGTACGATCGCATTCAGACTGTGCCATTATACCAAATTCGCGGCCCGATCCCTTGCTGATTGTGCACGGCTTGTTCTTTCAGGTTCGCGCACTTGAAGGTGTCGGTATTCGACGAATTTTCGAAGGACCTGTTTGGCTTCGTCAATCTGCGTAATAGAGTACTCCGACTGTTGAAATCTGAGAATGCGATGCATTTCAAATTCTCTCGGAAGCATTCTCTTCCGCCGTCATCGGCTCTTCGCCATCGGCGATACAGCATCGGCAACAGTCTCGGCGTTCACAGCCAGGCTCATCGACGATTTTCGGCGGTCTGTTACCCTTGTTATGGAATGCACGCAGCAGGGTACAATATAACAAACGTCGGTCCAAACGCAACAGCTCCGGTTCCATATGCAAGGTATGGCTAGTCTGTCAGCACAGAAGGCAAACAAGCTATCTGGTGACGATCATTGCTCCAATGGTTTATTTCTGACGATGGGAATCCCGTGTTCTCATATGATGAAAGAACTTAAAAGATTTTCACTGTCATTGGTGTGATGAACCCAGTTCACGCAACCCCCACTTTTTCCTGAGTTCCACTCCTGTAGTAACTACCAGAACTACTATGCCGAACACCCGGAGCACACCGTGTTTGGTAAAAGGCCTGGATCGAATAAACATTATCGAATCTAGTGTAAGACCTAGAACAGGCGGAGCTGGGAGCTAGTCTACGAATGCAGGCGAACAAGTGTAGCAAGAACCGATCAGAATTGCGACATCATCCTTGTGAATGCGCCATTATGTGGGTACAACACTTTGTGAAAGATCGCTGTATTATAATTCATAATGGGAATCATGAACATAAAATACCTCACGTCAAGGCCCGTCCATCCACGTAAAAAGGACAGGCACCCATCGCCTAATTAGCGTGCAATAAACTGCCGAAGTCATCAAGTACCCGTTCTTGAAAAACGAGTACGTGACGTCCGATACGCAGCCACCGATCTGACGCCCCGTACCTGGCATGGTTATTCCCATTTTTTCAAAATGGAGCGGCGGAAATATCCCAGCCTGTCTCGGTTCACGAATGAACTCGAAAGAAGACGAACCGACTCTGCGTTCGTTCCTGGAGTAGGGACTAACAATTGCTGTGCGGTCCTTCTTTGAGCTGCCATGACAATGTCCTTCAACGCCTGCTTCCCATAGTGGTCGGGTTTCTTGACGTGAGGTATTTTATGTTCATGATTCCCATTATGAATTATAATACAGCGATCTTTCACAACGTGTTGCACCCACATAATGGCGCATTCACAAGGATGATGTC
>OUQQ01000500.1:2490-18078 GCA_900404475.1 Spongospora subterranea | reverse complement strand
GAGCATCCCAATAAAAGGTAGATATGAGAGAGAATAACACTGCCGGAATCGCGTCCTACCAAACCTGCCTCTGATTTGCAGCGTATGGGCCCATAAACATGGAGATGTTGAGATGGGAAGAGGCACTTCCTTACCGCGGCTAACACCTTCAACAGAGGTGTTTCTACGGAAAGGGCGTTCCTCGCGTTGTGTCAGCGTAAAACGTCTGCTCGAGGCATTTCTCGAGCATGGGTGCCGCTTCTCATGTGTGAATTGGGTATTTCCACTTTCAAAATGCTGCCAAAGGCTACGAACAATAAATTTCCAATCAATCGCCATACGGCTATGTTCGTCATGGATACTTTGCACGACAGGAGTATGATTTCTGTAATAATGGAATACCTGTAATAAACGACAGGATTGGAGCAAACAACCTTGGCGGTGGCCGTGATGACGCTCATCCTGACGATTGATGGTGATATGACGGAATTGTAGAGCAGCATTGTCTGTGCGTCATTTGGGATCTGATGGAGCTCAGCACGCAGCGCTTTCATCTCCAATCGTAGAGACGTGGCGGCGATTGCGCGTTGGACAGCGCTGATTCGGGGTTCCAATCGTTCTAGGAGTGACATGAATCGATGAAATGACGGGGATGAATTCGGGACGGACATCAAATGTGACCAGAGGCGAAATGGATTTGTTTGATAAGTTGATGATGCTCTTCGGAATTATCGACCGAAAGTCGTTAGGCCGCAATCTTTAGTCGCTATTCAAAGGCTGGATGGGTTCCTCTTATCCTTGTTTGAGTGTTGATTAATGATAACATCGCCCTATTAACAATGCTGTTCGTTAAGGGGCTGAACGCGCGATGTGACGCTCGACAATATTCGGCTGCAGTGTCGAGCGAGGATATCGATCGGACGTTTCCGCGACGGATTCGCTCACGAGGTTGAGCTGGATCAAGGACCTGGCTAGTTCATCAATCCACTGATCAACATTGATGGGAACAGATTCTGTCAGAATGACGTCACCCACAGCTTTGTCGAGACCTGTGGCACATTACGAATATTGAGGGACCACGACGGAAGCGACTCGACGCCGCTCTTGATACGCAGAGCATGATTTTGCCCAGGCGGGTCGGGAGCGCCAGTTTCAGATTCGACTTCCAGCTCCTGCGACATTTTGACCTTCTTAGCCCGTTCTCCGTCGTCGATTTTGGCACGTACTTATGGTACGTGGCTTTCGCCATGGCGATAGCGAGTTCGACTGTTAATCTATTGAGACGCTGGCTCTGAAACAGATTTGACCACGGAAATGAAATACGTAGAATATTCTTAATCTGGTGAAAACAATCTATTTCGGCCTTTCAACGCAGCAACTCTCAATGCAGTCGTTGCTATTCTACTTCAAATTATTATCGAGCTCAAAGCAGCATATCTGGCAAAGCAGCAGCAATATTTACAGGTTACGTTCATACGAATAAGATAGATGATCAATCGTTGGGTTATTTGGATTTAAATGCTTGTTGGCGGAGGAGTGGGAGAATGTGAGACATCAGTTGGTCGCATAGAATGGGTCCGCCACAAGATTACGGCGACAGCAGCAATGGCAATCGCTCCAAATCCTACAACTGTCATCACGGCAGCATGCGACGAACGTGATGACGATTTTCTCCTTCTGGATTTTTTGTGGCGAACTGGCCGTGAAGCGGCGGAAACGGCCTCCAAACGGATCATGTCCACACCATTTTGAAATAACAGCTCCGACAATGACGGATTCTCAAGGATTGATGAACGCAGAAGGTCGTAAGCTTTAACCTCGTCCTGTATCACGCCAGTACCTTTGTACAAATACAAGCCCAAGTTGAACTTGGCATCGTTGACTCCTGCGATAGTTTAAAGGCAGTTTTGGAGAGGAGATATCGACCAAAGAACCTTGATCTGCGGCGATTCGCCACCAATACGCCGCCTGATCGGGTTGAGATAATCTTTCCGGGAAAAAATGGTAGATATGACCGAGTTGATAGGCGGCACGACCGTGTTTACCCGATAAAGAAGCCTGTTTCAGCCAAAATTCCGCCTTTTCAAAATCTGCATCTACCCCTAAACAAGTGTGACGTTCAATGATACTGCTGGCAACTGATCGGAAACAAAAAAGAAACGCAGCCGCAGACAAAAGTTAAAAGCTGCTATTAACGAGGCGCGACAGACGACACAAACCGATTCCGTGGTGAAAAGCGTGGCCGATTTGATACATGGACTCGTAGTTGCCTTCTTCGGCGCCGATCATAAGATAATGCACAGCCTGATCGGTGCTTTTTTCGACACCAGCTTTAACGTCACCATCGATATATACGTTGCCGACACGACTGGCGCTCAGCGAATGTCGTCCATCTGCCGCAAGTCGGTACAATGAAAAAATCTAAACCGTGAATAAGATACCATACAACAAGAATGAAATTGATTTATAATCAATAAAAAAATAAAGAAAAACACACCAATGTTTTTGACAGAAAACTTGAAGGTTGCCAGAAAATGCAGAAATCCGCGGCAAAATACTGACATGGAACAACATTGAAAGGATTACATGAAAGGCATACGCAAGAAAAAAAGGCAAAATCTTGTTAATCAGGCTGAACAAACCTGACGCGGATCGCCATTCATCATCTCTAATGTCTGAGCTCTATTGTAGCATGTATCGGGATCCAGACGACTCTGACAAAGAGGGGAAACAACAAGTTCGTCGTGAAACAACCGCGGCCACCAAATCGGATTGACTTTGCTGCAGTTTAGACGGAGCTGGGCCAAAGATCCATTCCGCTCAACAGTCCATTGACTGTCTTCTGCCTCGATTGCATCGTATAGGATAACGCCCTCGAACAACGGCTTAGAAAGACCTTTGATAACAACTTTGACCCCGGATTTGAAAAATTTCACGTTAATTGACCGTGAAGGAATATCGCCAGGAAGGTCAATAACAATATCCATTTCTGGATCGGTCTGATACCATGAAAATTCAAATCGTATCAGACTTGCTGTTGCTAATAATTCCACACATTCCCAGATGGTACCACAGCGTCTGCCCGACTTCAAAACTGATGCCATCCATTTTTAGTAAAGGTTGTACGAAGTCGAGCCGCATTTACATTCACTAAACATTGTGGCGACAAGATCCCGTTCTTCGCGATCCGTGAACAGATCGCCAATAGTAGTGGCATCAGCCGGCCACGCGTCGATTAACAATCGAAACGAGATTGGCATTGTAAAAGCGATTGATCTCCAACAATGAACGGTCGGGGACAATTGGTGTAATGTAGTCACCGACCACACCCATCACTGTATCAGCGTAGGAGCAGCCTTCATCATCTCGGACCTAATAGCGCAGCCCAGTCATGGACGGCGGCATGCGCAGCCCACAGGCCTCCAACTCCTGAATTATTATAGGGCACTCTGATACAGTTTGGAACACCGAATCTACGGACTCCGTGAATTCAGCCTCTTCAATCGCTTTGTTCATCTTCAGCTATCCGCCGGCGTCATCTGTGGTTGTGTTCGTCATTTAGGAGACTTTAACCGAGCATTATGGTGTCTACTCAACTCAGCAAGAAGAAGAAAGTGCGACCTTATTTCCGCCCGTTTTATTTGTGACTATCATGGCGCTGAAGTATATTCTCTATACAGTTCGTCGCCGATGGTGTTTTCTACGCCGAACTTAACAATTTTCTGATGCGCGAGCTCGCTGAAGATGGCTATGCCGGCGTTGATGTTCGCGTCACCCCTGTCCGCACCCAGGTCATTATCCGTGCAACCCGCACACAGAGCGGTATGGCTATATCGCATTGCGTCATGATAACACGCCAACCTAATTCTAAATCGACAGTTCTTGGTGAGAAGGGCCGCCGTATTCGTGAACTGACCGCGTTGGTCCAAAAGCGTCACAACTTCCCAGTTGGCAATGTAACACTATATGTTTGTCGAATGACCGTCCTGAATAGTTTCTTACTGTGGATCAACTTTACAGGTTGAATTATTCGCCGCACGTGTTGAAAACCGTGCCCTGTGCGCCATTGCCCAGGCTGAATCCTTGCGATACAAGCTGTTGGGAGGGCTGGCAGTGCGTCGTGCTTGCTATGGTGTCCTTCGTTATATCATGGAGAACGGAGCCAAGGGTGTTGAGATCATCATCACCGGAAAGTTGCGCGCCGCCCGTGCTAAGGTCATGAAATTCAAAGATGGATACATGATCAAGACCGGTGACGCCGTCAACAAGTTCGTTGACAAAGCCGTCTGCCACATCAACCTCAAGCAAGGTGTTCTCGGTATCCATGTCTCGATTATGTTGCCAGTCGACTGCAAGAACGCCCTTCGCCCGACACCTCGCTCTTTGCCCGACGTTGTTGTCGTAATGGAGCCCAAAGCTGAGGTCCCCGTTACCCCAACCCCGACGTTCGTCGAACCCACAAGTCCACCCCAGGCGGCAGCTCCCGTTCAAGAGGCTTTCTAAATTTACAGCTAAATACAATCACATTTGTAAAGTCGCTGTCGGATGATTTGATGACTAGTGAAGCCATTGAGAAGCAGGATGTTTATTCTTTCCGTGATTTGGATTTTGCCAATAGATAAACTTCTCGCCATGGCTGGATCGTCCATAATCCTGTCATATAACAAATCCGGATGGCGATAATATCACGCAGCATGGTTATTGCCCCATCCAATAGCGAAACTTTTGACCCGGGGATTTCGGTCCAATGGATCGGAACCTCAACCATTGGTACCGAAAGACGACCTGCCATGAATATTAGCTCAACGTCGAATGCCCAACGCGGCAGGTGCAGATTAGCGAAGAGTACACGCGCTGTGTTGCGCGTAAACAATTTGAAACCGCACTACATTGCTCAGATTAGAAATGATAACCCCTTATCGGTCGCTGTGAACTGACTTGAGTATCGGCAATGCCAACACCGGCGATAGTGCTGACCAGAATATGAAATCCGAACATGAGGAAGTTCCTGAACCAATGCCGTTTCGCTATGGCGTCCTGCTTTAGGTGTGCGCGTGATCCTATCGCGATTCCACTCCCATCGTTCTCAACTTCCTGACAAGAGTGAGGACCGTTTAAACACAGGTTTCAGGTCGACCAAAGGGTTATTACTGACAATGATGGCCCTTTCCAATTCAACTAGATCGGAAAATCGGGAAGCCCCATCAGCATCAACCATGAGAATGTATGCGCCACGAGCATGCAACATTCCGGCCTGCACGGCAGCTCCTTTTCCAGAATTTTTCGTTAAATTCAGAACGCGGACCACATCGTCTCCGTTCGCTTTTGTATATGATTGAGCAATCGATTCGGTTTTATCTTTGCTACCGTCGTTCACGATGATGACCTCGAATGTTCTGTCAGGGTCACGTCGTCTTCGATGGTCCAGAAACCGGATGGTCTCATTCAACATTATCGTCATACGTTCTTCTTCGTTATAAGCAGGAACAACAACCGATAAGTTTACCGATGGCTTGGTTTGTTCAAATACATTGGTAAAGGAGACCGTCTCGTCTTTATCTGTCCGGTATTTGGCACCGAGTTGAACAGAGGTTGAAACAGTGATAGACCTATAAAGCGGCAGGAAGAACCACGCTAAACCATACGCCTACAAACAAGAAAATCAAATTATGATAAATGATCTTTGGAACAAAAACTCCTCGTACGACAATCGAAGAAAATATGAAAAACAGGATCCAGGCAATCATCTTGCAATAGAGTCAAATATTGGTCAGCGGTTGGCAGATGATTTGATATGCCCAGGCACGCCTTCGTTTCGTGGTGTTCTCTGGGATGGTTGGACGACAAAGGGCGATCCCCTTCCCGTCAATGCGCGAGACTCATGACCTGCCGCATAATATAATCAAGGGCCTTTGGGCGTTGGGCGAACCCGTGTCTGGCCTCTGTGACCGTCCACTTGACCCTGGAGCGGCCATCTCTCAAATAACGATACTGGCTGATTGTCAGTCAAGACTGACCCTACAAACTATATCTTGACCAAGTCCACACAGTACTTGGCCAGATTCGCTTTTTCCATACCAATCCAGAAGGATCGGCATTTTTCGCGAACTGTTCTCAAAACATCCTTAGCTTCCTGAGCATCATATTTAGCTTGACTCTGTTATCGTTGTTGTTTTGAGTTCATCGTATGGCATAACATTAGAAATTCACTGAGTATCAAACATCGCATAAAACTATACATCGGTTCTTATCACAATGGTGTCGCTATTTTAGAACAATTATTGATATATTTTGAGGTAATAGAACCTCATTACTATGGGTGAGTGTGTAAGTTTCTCCATCTATAAACCTATTCCCTTCTCTGATGGACCGGATTCCGAACCTGAATCTCTGTCCACTTCGATACTGGCTTCTTGTCTTCGGAATCGCCTGGTATCTGAATTGTCAGGCGCGGTCTTGGTGGGCCTTCTCCATCAGCCGGCGCTGTCTTAGAGGCCTTCTGTTTGTTCAAACCGGTCTTGCCCTCCACGAAATCAACCGGAATAGAGACGCTCTGTACAGAATCTGAAGTACCTTTGTGAGGCTTGAGATTCGTAGGAGTTTGCTGTTTAACAGGATTGCCAGAAGGAAGTGGCCTTGGCGTACCTGCCGCCTTCGCCTCAACAGCTCTTGGACCTCCCCAAGATCGTACACGAAGGGTCCAGACACCATATAATTGGAAACAAGCCGACATTAGAGGCAAAAGAATCACGATGAACGGATAACACCAGGTGATTTTACGACGATGAATCTTGATCCCAAATCCGGCCACAAACAACCAAATCGGAAGGAATATCGCAAGGCATGTTGCCAAGGTTAGTACTGACCCACGACCAAGGAACTGCTCTGACATGAATACATAGAGGAAGAGCGGGCCGTTCTTAAGCGATGTAAGCAGCTGCAGAATTAATAAACCAGGAACATGGCGCCATAGTATCGGCGAACAAAGCATGTGAATCTCATTGGCCAATGTCCCAAGGTACCAACGTCGTCGCTGTTTCAGCAGCTGGTGAAGTGATGAGCAACCCTGATTGACCATAACTTCAGGTGACAACTCGACCACCGTACCATTGGAGATGAACCAACCTCAGTTTTACATCGTGCTGCTGAACAATATCCAATCCTGTATTGATTGGATTGTTTCTCCATTAGAAGATGAGTGAAATACCGATCCTCTCCCAAATGGGTACGAGCGAAGTCCAGCGAATCGGTCGAGTTCATTTGGTCAAAATACTCGTCGGCGACCGATTGCAACGACTCGAACCTAACCATGGTCAAGGCGCCAGGAAGACATGAGACCGACCCCAAGTAGTCCTCAGTTGTTCTTTGCATCATCTGCGATTCGATATATTCTGTGTCTTGTAAGATCTAGAACAGACACAGACACACAAACCCGTTATATTAACGATAGCGAATGACGGCGATGGGATTATTTACCTTGAGGAAGTTATATGTGTCTGCAGTTTTACAAGTGATCAATCCAGTTAGCGCTTCACGATGTTTCCCCATCGTCAGATCGTAGACGAAGTAGTTGATCGCGTATGGGTCGAGCTGAATATCGGAATCGATGAAGAGAAGGAGAGGCTTTTGAGACGTGCACCCGTATCGATCAACGAGATACTTATAGGCGAGCATCTGAGCGTGGCGTTTACCGCCATGTTTAAAGCGACATGGAGTGACTCTTAGACCACGATAATCAATATCCTGTATATGGGGATAACTCTCATCTGGAAAAGGGACCGGTTGTTCGGCAAGGCGCTTGGCAATGCGATCATATGCCCGGTCCAGGGCGTATTTCCCCTTCTTCTTGGTCGCTTCGATATCCAGCTCCCCGGCCGACACAAGGCAGTGAATCACCGATCTGTACAGAGGAGTGACGTTGTCGTCGTCGAAGGCCAGGACCAGGTGCATTCGATGGTTTGGGTACACGGTCTCGACGACTGAGTTGACGGCGGCCATGAACGATGGCAATGGTTCATTGTAGATGGGCATAACGACCGTAACTTGTGGCAGCTCGGAAATGTGCTTGTTTTTCGACTTCTTCTTCACCAACGACAGAATGTTGTTCCCGGAAACTTGCTGAAGAGACGGCTGGTTCATCAAGGAATGGCAAGCGCATCCGATCTTAAACCAGGTCGTCATCAGCTGAACGATCGGCTCATAGAACAGGAAGAAGGCCCATTTGTGATCGAAAACGGACCGGGCGAATATCCGACCGACGAAAAGTTTGTTGAAATCGACGGTCGACAAAACAACAAAGTACACGACTGAGTTATAGAGGATATAGAATGTGCACAGTAAGAAGGCGACGATGCGAGTGGAAGCTTTATCGACCTTTCCCTTCTCTCCTTGAACGATTACCGTGATCATCGATAGTGTGTAGACTGAACTGTAGACCAATGAATGAAAACAGGCGACCAGCAAGAAAATGGCGCTGAATGCATATTCGATGTAGAGAGGGTCAAAATGCAGGTTGCTGATGAAGTCAAAGTTGGCCATGGTCGTTGCCAACCGTGATCGTACCTAATCGCCCCAGGTAAATATGTGATAGAATGTTGATTTGAGAGATCGGTGAGTCCAAATTGTTTGGGCAAAGGAGGAAGCGCTATGACGGATGTGGTTCAAACAGTCATAATGATGTTATAGAGGGGATAACCCCCTGTTTCTATCTCCCGATAAATATCTTTGCACCCTATATTGTGTTGAGCCGAGACCAGTTCCCCCCTCCAGATACTCCCAATCGTGTCGTCACACTCCCTCGCTATCACTATTGGGGACGCCGGTCGATGACCATATCTAGCCGAACGGGTATTGGTATATAGTAATTACTCAGTTGTGCAATATTCAATGAACAACTGTGGTCCCTTCTCATCGTATTTCTGTCGGCCCATCGTGATACAGGCCTCATCGTTCGATCTGTTTCAACCTTTGGTTCTTGGAATTATCGCACGAGTCTTGCCCATTCCTTAAAGACCTGCAAAATGAACGTTGAATTTGTTATGAGCTTTTGCCTGAGATGTTGAGTGTTTGACATCATTTGCTGTGCAATTCGGTCAATATAATCTGATATCCATTGTATAGATTGTCCACATCAACCTAGTGTGTGTGTCTTCTGAATGTTGTTTGTTAGAAGGTGAGAGTAAGAGATTCAAAGCCCCCATTATAACAACCGGTAAAACACCAATCCTACCTGCAACTGTTATAACATATCTCGCCGGGACAAGCGAAGAAGACAATTCATTGGGCAATATTTGAGTAAACCAGTGATTGTTCCCTGATATTACTGAGGAAGTGAGTTATCCCATTGGTTCCTACAGTTCACAGCAGCCCATGAAAAAGATATGCTAGGGCCTCTGCAAACTTCCCTTTGCCCAATAATGATTACCCATTATGGAGTTTTGATTTGTCCAAGACGGATTGTTCAGTCTATTGTGATCCTTGTATCGATATAGATAACATTTTTGCATTCCGGATCGCTTCATCCCTGCATCGAAGAGTGTCGGGGGCCGACCAAAATTCCATGGCTTTTTGTGGCACTAAAGATACGTGAACTATTTCGTCAATCAAAAGCATCGATATGATGTCATATCCGCGTCAATCAAATTGTAGATGGCGCTGCAACATTTCTCTGTTGCAAAATCTTGATCCAAGACATTGACTTTTGAGCTACACAGTATTGGGAGGTTCAATTTGCTGGCTCAAAAGATATTGGGATGGTGAAAAGGAGCATGAGCCTTTGCATTTTGTGTAATTCTTGATGTGCATCTCTCGTTCGTCCGGATTTTCCACAATAGCACAGATATTACCTTCAGCTATGGTTTATTGCCCTCGGTGGCGAATATGAGAAACTGTTTGAGGCAAACGTTGATATCTTCGGCAACTGCATCAAATGAACATCCGCGTGATTTGGCCAAACTTGACGAATATTAGCAAGTTCTCATAAA
Organism: Spongospora subterranea; assembly: GCA_900404475.1. NCBI lineage: Eukaryota > Endomyxa > Phytomyxea > Plasmodiophorida > Plasmodiophoridae > Spongospora > Spongospora subterranea. The sequence goes on along the minus strand of OUQQ01000500.1, from coordinate 8,116 downwards.
TCGCAGAGCTGGGAAGGGATTATAAAGTAGCTGCGGAAATCGAGCTCTTCTGAGATAAGCTGTTTTTTTTTGTGATTGCGTTTACCAATTTGGTGTGATAAGGGCCTTGGCCATACGTTGCTCAGCAGTCTCTCTCGACTCAATAATAGTGTGATGTTCGTATTCACCCGACTAAATCCAATGGGGACACATGGGAAATTCCCTTACGGAACGCCATTGAACCCACCTCAATCTTAGTTCGCTCTATCAGTTTTGTTAGCACACTCAGATACGATGACGTTTACCCGCCTTGGCCTTGTCGGTTGCGATATTAGCTGGTTCATCCATGACAGGGAATCTGTCATAATTTGTATGTTTCTGTCCCGATAATCTTGATATATTGCTATATCCATCCCTGCAATTTGATGCGATTATCTCATATTAGTACGAGATATCACTTGCGTTCCCTAATTTGACTATTGTTTCTGTCTCATCTGCTTCGTTTTCGGAGTTCATGATTGTTTTTACAACTTCCATCTGTCCATAGTTCGGTGTCAGGGTCCTTTGGTAATCGTATACCTTTTTTGTGTTTCTTGATTGCCTTTTTCCTATATGATGTATGGAATTTAAGTTTATATAGTCCCTCAAGGATAATGGGCGATATTTCTGTTCTGCCATGAACGTTCTCATATCTTTCTGGTAACCTCTCTTCCAGACTTCTCCAAGTGGTGTCCATCCATCTCCTCCATTCCATTCTGTGTATTCTCTGCCCAATAATGTCCCGTTGGCCTGACCAGCGAGTACTGTCATTGTTGTTTTCTGTGATGAAAATCTTGATATTGCTGTAATATAGAAATTGGTATTGATATGAAACATCCTGTATACATTCTCATGTAGTGTTTATATTGTGTCTCAACAAGTTTCAATTTGTTTCTCATGTTCTTGCTAATTTGACCTGCCAAAACAACGTAGGTTGTAATACCATTTCCCCTCTCATAAAACCTCCACAATTTGTTGATATATTCTGTATGGGATCCGGTATTTCCTCTTTTTTCTAACACTCATCGTAATTAGTAATGTAATTGCGTTTGTTTGATTTTGGGTATTTACCTCCACAATTAATATTGTGTAAAACACACTAATTGCGAATACACACTACTTACTTCTGAGATCGGGACAAAAAATCAGCAATAATGTTCTCATCTGTAGGAATATACCGAAACGCGATAGATAATGGGAAATGATAGATGCGTCGGTTGATAGCACGTAGGATATTCGCGCAAGATGATGAAGAGGAAAGGGCTGATGTGTCGGGAATGTTCATATTTACAGTAGAATCTCTGATAATTAATACAGAACTCGCTTATAATTGATCAAAATGGCGTCCACCGATTGCGTTCTATGGCTTGTAATTATAATAGTAATCTCTTATATTTTATACTAAATAATAAACCTACAGGAACCATCAATTATAAGTAAAAACTTTAAGGTCGGATGTTCTGCTTTAAACTAACAGAATAAAGTTTATTTGACAAAAGCGAAAGTCTCTCTGTTTGAGATCTGGTATACAGTACACCTGTATTGCTGCACGAGCTGCTTCATCAGACGATAATCAGGTCGATGAGCTCCTCTTATCCCATATGGCCAAGCTAAACATCTCTTCGCCTTTGTCAATGGAAGGGACAGCATCTCACGAATGCCAGTCCTTAATGTACAATCAGGTTACTGATCAAGAGCTCGTGGAATTGTTTTATGAAGCTCCTGAGGATCAGGAGATTCTGTTTCAAACCAGCAAATGAAGTTTATTTTTGAAAAAATAAGCGAATGCCGCTCTGTTCAAGATCTTGTATCTGTTTTGACGACTGCTCCTTGCTAAGACGGACCAAAATCTTATGAACTTGACGAGTGCGAATTTCATTCTCTTGAGGCTCGTCAACCAGAAGGTTCAAGGTATGTTTGAGTGCGTTGAAATAGGCTTCGGTTGAGACCTCATAATGTTGTTCATTTACCTATATCAGAGCATTCAGCCTGATCCTCAGAAGCTTTATAGAACAATTCCACGAGCTCTTGATCAGTAACCTGATTGTACATTGAGGACTGGCATTCGTGAGATGTCATCTCTTCCATTGACAAAGGCGAAGAGATTTGAAACTCGGAATATGCGATAAAAGGAGCTCATTGACCTCAATAAATCGTCTGATGACGTAGCTGGTGCAGCCATCAAGCCAATGTGACGCCAGCAGTTTGCAATAATATCAGGAGCCTTTCTTCGTATCAGTTGCCAAGTTAAAAAAACTCTGTTCTGTTGGTGTTGCAGAATCCACTCAACCAGAATGTTGTCCAACTCCGGCGAAATGACGACACGTTTGCGCTTTAGACTGCGGTCTTCATCACCCTAACGAGTCCAAAACGCGACGTTTATTGTTGATTATGTTCGAAATCGTCGCTTGACAGGGTGCTTTTTCGCCAAACCTGCAAGATTTTTCTGGCTCATTCCGCGTTCCTTGCTCTTTTTGAAGATTGTTTTAACTTGTTCATTGGAAAAATTACCACCGCCAGACGATGCGCTGCGAAATTCCTTCAGAATTGTAGAAATGATAGCTTGGGTTCAATCTCATGTGTGGTCAACGGGATCACCATTGGGCGATTCCGTCATTACCCGTATTATTACCGATCGAATGATCTGGAACCCGCTTCGGCTGGATTGGTCTAATGCAGGTGATCAATAGTCCCTGATCTGGTCAATGATCCAAGGTATCGCCACTTGTGATATCCCCTCAATTACATTATTGTCCCACGAAACACGTGTATGGTGACTGAATCAGTTGGGCTAGAAGTTTGACAAAACGGCCTGAATCTAACTACAGTAGAGAGCAGCAAATGCAGTAAACGCCACTGGTTTATGAGCTCAATTTTCGAATTGGCGAACGAGAAATTCGGCATTTACGGAAGCGTTCTTTTTAAACTTCTGTTCTGCCAGCTCCAGCGCTGTCTGGCCCTTACATTTGATGGTGCGGCTGGCACCCATTTCCAAGAGAACCTTAATACGCGAGCCACTGCAAAAGCCAGATTAGCACAAATGGGTTGAACAGGCGAAGATTTGACAGACGCATTTGCTGAAACTGCCACATGGAGAGCAGTTTCCCCCTTATGGTTTCGGACGTTGATTATTTTTGGACACAACGGACCGAAGTTTTTAAAGACTTTCCTGCGAGATCAAGTCAGACATTTCAATGTTTTAAAAATATTTTTTGATAAATGTTGACATGGAAAGACGAATCAATGATCCGCACAGTTCTCCATATTGTTGCTCAATTTCATCCTGCCCCATAGGACGCCGACCTCCCGCCTTGATTATATCGCGAATGACGTCTGAGGATCTGGGGTATTCAGATTAGTGATATAAACAGATTATTGCAGAAATACAGCAGATCTTGTGTTATTGCCAGGTGCAATGCTGTATTCCCATTTTTGTCAGCAACACAGGGATCGGCGCGACGAGCCAATAGATTCTGGATCATCTCCTTACTAGTGAATGAGATTAGTTAAGGGGCTAATCATAATCTTATTGTCAACCAACAAGTTAGCCTTAACAGCCATATGGAGGAGAGTGTTCCCATTGTACAAATGGTTGATATCAATATCCTTAATCGTTAAAAACAGGATTTCGTCCGTCCTGTGAGTACTTGAATAAATGATCAAATAAATTGAACGACATGCGAATTTAACTGTTGATTTGACATGAGAGCGGTCAATGGGGAGACACCATCATTATCGGAAATACTGGGATCGGCACCATTCTTAAAAAGAATATGGGCGATATCATACCTAGAAACAACCACCGAGAAATGAGGGGGAGAATAAATTCAGACAGTAACTTAACCTTGAACAGCAATATGCTAACAAAAGAGCAGTTTTCCCAGCCTTGTTCTTTAGATTTACAAAACGAAAAGGATCGATTGCGGTTGCCCTCGTCGCTTTAATTATATGAATCACGAGTGATCGAGATCTGTGAGATCTCAATCAGACATTCGATTTGAAGACACGTTATAGCAGAATACCCTCTCAGATTTATCGCCAGGTGCATTGCTGTATTGCCATCATTATCCGGTATTGTGGGATCAGCGCCATTGCACAATAGAATTTCGGCGAGATCACCACTGGGGATGAAAACCAATATTGATTGTGCTAAACAGAACCAGACAGTGAATTGACCAACTTTTCAAAATGAATTGCTGACATGAGAGCAGTGCGCCCCTCTTGGTTCCTGAGATTGATTATTCCGCTGGCCCCAGACACAGAAGCGACATCTCGGTTTCTGTGATATAAAATTAGCGAGGTCAATATGACAAACATGCATTTGAGCAATATACAGGTAATCATCAGTTGATTGCTCAAACGAAGACGCACACAAGGGTTGTGTCAACCCATTTTGGCACAGAAGTTGGTTCGGTGATGGCCCCGCCGCTTCAATGATAGCATTTATCGTCTCCCTAGGGCTATGACATTGCAGTCAGATATTTCGATATATCAACAATTTAAAGAGTATACTAGTTATGCTGTGATGCGATGTGCAGTACTGTATTCCCGAGACTATCAGCAATCATCGGATTAGCGCCTTCCGCCAACAACTTCCTGATCACGGCATCGCTGAAAATCAATAGTAATTATCGAAATCAATTTAATGTCTCCATTAGAAATATGACCAACCACTTCTTGTAGACTGCCATATGTAGTGGAGTTTTACCAGCATGGTTTTGGAGGTCAATAGCTTGTTTTTTCGACATTCCGACAATATTCATGACATTGATGTCACTCATTATTTCGATGATCCGACTGACGGCTGCATCTCTATAAAGGTGTCAGATGATGGGTGATGAACCTCAATGTGGAATATATTACAGGCCACGATCAGCAGCTAAGTGCAATGGAGTATTCCCATATTCATCGGGTACAAATCTATCGGCCCCTCTGCCTAATAGAGTCATGGCGACATTTTCCCTAATGTAAAAGCATTAGGTGGATCAATGTCAATGGCAGCTTGATATTACTGTTTGTAAGGAAGTGCTAAATTAGGAGCGGGCGGTTTTGGCATCTGTGAGATTTTGATCAGTGAAATTATTGTATCAGACACGGTCTGACAATCCAACCCATCCGTTCCACTGCCCTAAATTATCATTGGTTTGTTTGAAGGTTAAACTAGCAACTGATGTGCTGTCGTCAATTTCATTAGCGCGTTCTTCAGCAATTGTATGTCTAGATAGTCAAATCAGCAAAATACAATATATTTGAAATATCAATACACTATTGCGACCTGTGTTTAAATTGCCTATGTAAGGCTTTGATCCGAACCTCTTCTGGAGACGTTGAGGCACCAAACTTCAATACCACCAGGATTACAACGAAGCATGAAAACATGAATCGCAACATCTTCAAGGGAAATTGAGAGGTGCTGGCGAAATAATATCCGTGGCGGACTCCGTGGCACTGTGTCTAATAGGGCTTGGCGACTTGGGTTACCTGTAACCAAGTGCCGTATGTGTTACAGTAGGACTGTAGGAGCGGTGCGAGGCCCCATCGGATGGGCTCCGTCAGTGTACAGTGCGCCGTCTTGACTCACAGCCAACTTTCCGCCGGACGCATGAAG
>OUQQ01000625.1:0-11684 GCA_900404475.1 Spongospora subterranea | reverse complement strand
AGTTGAATACGCTGTCAAGAAATATCGCTCGCACAGGACCATCCCTCAGTCAGTATTGGATCGGTTTAAGGTGATCGCTACTGTACAAAAGTTTCCGAACTTCTCTTTCCATATTGAATTCGATCTCAAAAAATCAAGTCCCAGTCTGAGGTTAAAAATTCAACAGACACTTGGACAAAGACGGCCAACCATAGCCGGTCAGGCGCTGTTAAAAAGACGGCCAACCTGACATCTATCAGTGGTTAACGTACACTGGACAGCTATCCCTTGTGGGCAATACAAAAGTCGCATGGTAAAAGCTACTCGCCCCAGTTGAATTTTAGGTTATATGAACAAAAGCAGAACGATGCGTTGCGCCACATTACGGCTAACGCCAATAGACATAGGTAGCTTGTTGATGCAATCACGTGAAGAAGTAGACACACTCTCGACTCCAGTGTTTCAGAGCATCGTCAAATTTGTGTTGTTATTTATCTTCTTACATGATATACGTGATCCGCCATTTGACCCAATTTGCTTGGTTGTAGACCCGAGCCGTCATTTATTCATGAATTTATTTCTGGATGTGCAACTCTGGTAGTGTGAGGAATGGCCCAGGAACTGTTAAAACCACCACCAGAAGTTCACTGAGAAACTGGTGCTCAATGATTCCACATAGTGCCACATCCTGAACAGGTGTCAAAGATCGACAATGTCTAACCCCTCGATGGCGATATAATACCGACCCTTTAGGAATAAACAGCAGATCACCTGGTTTTAGAACACCTTCTAGGAATGGAACCTTGCTGAACTCTCCGTTTCTATTGGGATCGGTAAGGTCAATCTAATACGACGTCAATCATGGCTGTCTCGTCGGGAACGGTTCAAGAACCTACGCTGCTCGTATTACTGTCCAACTCATCGCCAGATAGTATTTCCCCTCGGTGCTCATCATCGTACAAACGAATGTATTTTCGTCCGACGACCTGCGATATCGTTGGACATTCACGTCAACGAAACGACACGGATTCGACAACCGACCTGGCACAGCAAATTGTTCTGGGGATCGTTGTGTAATGGAGATCTGGTTCCACCAGGTCCAAACCAGATTGTTGAACGAACTTTGGCTGATCGAATGCCATTATCGCCAGCGCCATCATCAATATCGCCAAGCGCTTCGGGATCTAATCGACAACATTCTGAGCGATCGATGGAAAACGGCCTTTGTAGACAAAAACGGACCGAACTCAATATAATCGGGGACTTGAATAAGGGACGCCAGCTCTGGAATCTGTTCAAACAGCTCGTTCTGGGCTAGATAATGGATCGGAGCCTAAACCGTCTGAGATCACTCCATCGAACAATGGAGCGATCATCGTTGGATACATTTTTATCGTGATGCAAAAGATGATTGTCGATGAACTCAGCGATGGTCATCAGAACGGGACGCCATTCTGGATCATGTTGATAGCTCGTTCCCTTCTCGATTAATACGGTCCTATGCCCCTGATTTCCAAAGCCCATGCGATCAGCAATCGACGGGAAAACGCACAATGAAATGATTTGTGTCTGAGAGGTGAAACAAACTCACGAATTTTCGCTTCAGAAACGACGCGTCTGTGAATAGGTTTTGATGAACGGCTGGCCATGAACCAAGAGCGCCTTCAATTATAACAGGGATATGCAGTGAAACCTGGAACAGATCGAGTCAATTTTCTCGGGGTGTGATCCGAGTATTTCGATCAGATCTGACAAATTTCTCGTGAAATGTGTAGAGATCACAGTGCGTTAATCTTGTGATCGGCTGTGGACTCGACCAAGGAACTGACGATGGCGAAGGATCGCAATTGATCACGATCGGGATACGCTCGCAAGTTGGGCTGAATTCGCACGACAGCTCGGACGATATTTGTTCTGAACAACCAGAGGACGATCGGGACATTCAGAGAAACCCGACCAAGGGCCAGACGATATTGTCTGACCGGCGAGCGCGGTTAGCTGATGGCGAATCAACTGGCCACCGAATATCAGCGCCATGTCAATCAGATTGAGGTGCTGTTTGGACGATAATCCCTGATCGGACAGGAGAACGATGGTCGAAATCAGGTAGATGGAGCGCCATCCGGGCCATATCTCATCCCAACGACCATGGTGGATTTCCTGGAAACTTTCGTCCCGAACCCGTTTTCCCAGAACCGTGTCCAGATTCCGAACCATCTCCGCGATTTGCTCTTCGAGCGTCGTTTTTCCTGTTCGACAGGGCGTTCAGGAATGGGTTTTGACACGATTGCGGGCGGCGATGGAGGCACCGGTCTGGACGAGGAAACGGGCAATGGCGTCGAGCTCGGTGCGGATTTCCTCGGTCGTTAGCCATCGCCTCACAACCCTCTCCATAATTATCTCAGATCTCCCCCTGGTCCTGTCAATACCGACCCAGCGACTCGCCGCTTTTCGTCCCCTAGCCGCCAATCGCCATTCCGATTCCGCAGTTCGGGTCAGGCTCACCCACATCACCGATCGAGGTCAACCGACTGCTAGCGTGGGCCAGCACGATCGTCAGACTTGGCATGAACAACAAAAATGATTTGGAAAGATAATGTTCCGTAAAACAGGAAAGGCAAAACAGCGACTTAATTCTTTGTTTTCTGGACGGTTTTTCAGGAAAACCTATTGTATGTGTCAGGGTTTCAGATCCCTAACAACAGATTGAGCGTTGGATATTGAAAGTCTCAATTTCTGGTCAGGGTGAAATCCAGGTCGATAACATCCTTTTGGTGCTAGATGTTCGGGCCATAAGAAGTGATGATTCCTGCAAGGGACTTGGAAGATTTTCAACGTAACATGGGATGACTTGACCTGTTGGCGAAAAACTTCGTATCATCGATCTAGTGTCAAGCTGGTTTATTTCCCTACGTCAATTTCATCTGTAATGGGTCAAACACCTGCCCATCAACCGAATGTCCTATCTATTGGTAATGATGTACCGGTAATTTCTGCTAACCTTCAATTAGACACACTTTCGACCTGTTTATTGACACCGCGAGACCTTTAAAGGTCAATTTATTGCTGAAACATCGACGAGAGAATCACCAAATTTGATGCAACCCGATGCCCCTCGCTGATCGAAAGAAATCCAAAATAATAAGGAGATCGGGCAATGGAAAACGGTCAACAGTCAATAACTACCGGCATTCATACCCGAATGTCAACGCCAAAAGGCACACCATTGGCTATGATGTGATTTTGTTTCGCTGAAGCATCACCTCAACAGAACAATCAATTGGAACTCTTCAGTTGGGAAAACTTTGAACGAAGGTTGAGTGTAATTATCCAGTGGGTCTGTATGGCTGAACTGCTTGCTCTACTTGAAAATTGATTTTTATATGTTTTGGCACCGAACCAAGTGGAATAAGCTTGTTGATAATTAATTTAATTCAATAGATTATTGTGTATTCTGTACAATAGATAGATAACAACAAGGTGACGAACAATCATGATTCAATAAATAAGGCGCTTGGTTATTAATCAATGCAAAGCAGCAAACGCATGTGCACGGGGAAGAGGATGAAAGTATGAGTGTGGACGAGGTCTCAACGACACATTTCGCGCAGACTGAATCTTGACACAACGAACATGTACGCTTTCGACGGCCACAAAGCCGGGTGAACGAGCGTAAACACAGTTTACAATGATCAGGAGCAGTCGGGGAAACATCGACGATTTTAACGACGTTTTCGTCTTCGAAGCGCACCTGCTTGCCGAGAAATGCGGATGATGTGCACAACAACTGTATCACATCTTTGTTGCCATCCCTAATCGCAACCTGAGACATGGCATAAAGCTCGAAAATGCCACACTTACTGTTGGAGAAAAGACGATTCAGTGAGGGTTTTAATCAGAGAACAACGATGTCGCCGCGCATTTTGAATGGCATCATTGATTTCTGTGAACCATCGCTGTTTATCGCCAGGAGATTCTCCGACTAAAACAAGATTTTTTTGAGGATTAACAATTTTGAAGGCATTGTTAGACGGCGAGACACCAAGATCGAGATCCTGTACATCGCAAAATGCCAGCTGTACAACGCGATGCACGTTTATCCTAACTTCGCTTCCATGTGAATAGATTAAACCGTACATGATAATATCGGAGAAGAGGAAAACGTCATATCTGTAAGAACAGAAGACGTCAAAATATACCAAATCAAATACCAAGTCAGTAACCTGCGGTCCTCTCGCCTACCACTGGCACATTTCTTGATTAAGGTACCTTGGGCAAGCAGCTTCCTGTCCGAATTCACTAGAGATATACCATGTTCACCCTGCCAGAAATTTGTCATTATAGGTAATTTCGTGGCCAAGCAATATTTGTAATACTTGAATTGCTGATTCGATTTCGCCCAATTTTTTTGAATTACAATTCAGGACCATCTTTCTGCACATGTCATCAATTTTGCTGTCCAAGTTAGTGTCCTGGGATATCTTGTCTATTACATATGCAAATACAGCAGCAAGACAAACTTACCGAGATCAACGACCCACGGTCGGGTAGATGATGATTCCGATCCTCATCATCTTGGCGACGAAATGCGTAATCAACAAGAACCTCGCCTGTAATGGAAAACGATCAACGGTATAAAACTGCTGAGCGCAATTCAATTAACTAATTTCTAATGCTTGATGATTCATATCCACACTGCGTGCAGCACTTATCAAGTACTTGAGCCCATTCATAGTATACACGATAGATCTGTTGAGCCGTTCTGATTGATTTCGAAGATCAACTCGTTCGGCATTGCACACATACCTCATATCATTGAACACAGACAACGACCGGAAACACGATAATAACCGCGGTGATGCCAATGCAATTGCACGGCAAAACATGGCGGATGTGCCACATTGCTCGACATTATGGTTGATCAAATTTTGCTGCTCTAACGGAAGACGCAACCCTATAACACACTTAAGAAATGCATAATACAGCGAGAAAACGCTAACTTTCATGAAGAGAAAGTTTCGCACACGACAAACGAAGTAACCGCTCCAAATGAAGCGAAGACGCTGAAAGAGGAGCGAATGGCTGCGCGACAACATCATCATACATGCTAATCAGCTCTTCCTCGCTATAGTAACAGCCTCCAGTATTTTGAATGCTTTCAACAAACACTTTTACTGGAACCCGGTCATGTCTGAACAACCATTATTAACTTGGTTTTGACGCGGCACCTGTGTTACAAACATTCTGAGTTTAGGGTTATGACAGCTAGTATTATGAAGTAACAGCATGTAGGCGATGATGGTGGCACAATCTGCATCACGAAATCGATGACGGTTCTGTTCGAGCAGAATGCAAGCAGAAAATGAGTGCAATATTCGCTCAATCTGCTGAGTCTCCGGAGGCAAAGAGAAACCACTGCAGCTCAACAACATACGCATTGACTGAACCACATCATCTTGAGGAAAAGAAAATGTTCTACAGCAGCATTAAGAACGGAAGCGGCATGGAATGATGATGGCTACCTAAAATACTGTTGACGCATTGCTTCTTGGTCTGGGGCTAAATTCGCAGTAGTGGTACCTCCAAGAAACTGAGACCATAATTAACTCAACCAATTTGCTGATACGCATGATTATGGATCACTTCTCCGACGGTAGATGGCGACTGCTGATTCAACAGCAGTGATAAAAGCGAAATCGACCCAAAAGAGGGAACGCCTTGATGCCGAAGCGATGAAAATGTTTGGTGGATTCTAAAACCTTCATGAGTAAGAAATAAAAAGGCAAAAGTAATGTTCGACCACCCTTGCGTATCAACCAACTTCATGGTTTGTACCAAAACTCCTGTTTTAGAAACCTGATCACTAGAGTTCGGAGAATGTTTGAAGTCAGCGAAGCACATGCTGATGTCGTGAACCATTCTGAGAAGTTCAAACCGCAAAATTCGATTCTCTGTATCAAACCTGAGAGTTTACAATTCAGGCGCAATAGACACAATACCTGATTCAACAACTTCATTAGCGAAAGTTTCTAGGCACAGAAGCAATTCATGGAACGGATTGATCAACAGATCCGATAGAGAATCGTCGAAAACGTTGAACAAAGAGAACAGCAGCGACTTGTGACAAAGTGTTTTGACAAGCGCGGCTAACAGCGAGAAGCGCTTTTCCAGAAAAATTGTTGAAGAACGTAACAGCGGAATAATGCAAGATGTTATCGTCAAAGAAATTTGAACAGGAAACGCGGCAACGTAACATCTTGAGAAAATTAGTCATTATAAATGCAGTATTCGTGGAGACGTACGTAGCCAAATTGTGAAGCATTGTTAGCGCTATGGAAAGCTGAGAATCTTCGCCGCGAACAAGTGCAGTACACAATATAGGAAATAAACACCCACGAATAAGAGAATTAACTGGAGAACGATTACCATACGAGACCAGCTGATGGAACTAAAGGCCTTGTCAGAAAACCGCGCGTGCATACGTTGATCTTATTTACGTCAACATTATTCAATAAATTTGAAAGACTAAGTAATGCGTCTGCTTGCCAATTTGGATCAAGGTCAACCGTTGTTGATAGCCTACATAGAATAATAACAACAGCTGCAAGTGGAATCGCATTGGGATGGTCCACGCCCAATAATAAATCTATCTGATTCACAAGGAATCAAAATTAAGGTACGAAGGGAATGCATCAAAAACCGCACCGTTGAGCAAATCCGGATATAAGGCGTCTGTTAGGTTCACAGACATCAACAGCGCTGATGATTGCCGAGATGAAGTCGATGCCGCAACACACCGTTTTACTAGTTGGCGACACAGTTGTTCACTGTTCAGGAACCCACTCTCCTTCTTCCTCAACGCCCTCATGAGACAAGCACTCACCACGGATTGGATGTACTCTCGCCGAGTACACCAGCTGAAATATATTTGAAAAATGTTTACAGGCAAAATGCAAACAGCAGTATACTTTGCTGGGATTTGAAACGGTAAAATCATGATGGTGATGAAAATGTCAACCTCCAGAAAAATTTCGGAATTTGGTATAACATATTCGACAATCGAAAGGATCGCAGAAATGATCTCATCCTGATATCCAGCATCTATGCAGGACAGGGCCGCTGAACCCAATAACCTTAGCACACTGTTCACAACAGCATCTACCGAAGAGTGGTAAGTAATTTCACTACTGATACGAGTTGCCGGATTTTACCTGTTTGGGATTTCGGACAATCGTCCACGAATCTGGGGAACAGCTTAACGATTGAACGGAGTGAATGTAGTGCAGGTTGCAGCTGTCGGGAATGAAGTCCAAATACGAGAGGGAGTAGAAACGGAAACAGCAGGTTTGAGCAGGGCGCTTGGACGGATAGCACAGATACAGGAATAGTTCTCGCCACATGAATATATGTCACCGGTGACCTATTCAAGGCTGCATTGTGGCCAGAAGAAGTAAGAACCAGCGGAAAACAGCCCTCCTAATCAATGGGTATATCAGTTTGACAACAAAACGACAAACAAAGTGTCTACATCTGGAACGCATGATATCTGTGTAATTGCTCCACATCCATGCCTTGTGAAGCATAACCACAGAGGAAAGGTGTGAATAACGGATCCATCAGATAGGGGAACGGGAGTATAACCAAAAGGGGGGCGCTCGCCAAGAATAGGAGAGTACAGCTGAATATCCACGATAGGACGAAGATTTGTTGACCGTCGTGCTCGTTGATATCGTAAGAAAAGGAGCGACCTTCCACAGCGAAAAGCGGCTGACGGCACCTCGTACCATTCATCTGGAAGCACATTGCTGGGCAGACAATAAGCGAACAGCGGTTGTAGCTGTAAATTTTCAACCATACCTGCGTAGGGATATATCGACTCGGACAATAGGATCAAGAGATGGAGGTGCGGGGCTAAGATCAGGTACCGACTCGTGATTGTAGGATGTCAACACCCGCTGGCAAGTCTTCTGATGAGGGCCATCATACCTCATCAACCTGTATACCGCTGTTATCGCCGCCTCCAAATGATTAGCATTATTGCAATCAGCGGCTACAGTCATAATCACTGATGCTCGCCAGCAATAAACAGATGGTGAACCCTCTGTATGATAACCACGTTGACTTGTTATTTATTGCATGGCGGTAATGACATGGGTGTATAACTAGGGTACTACGACGTGTTCACCATATCGGAGGATACACTGAACTGGACCTAACGCATCACTGCGTATGTGATACTTATGACACCGTAGAGAAGAATCGCAGTGTGAAGGGTTGTTTATATGGTAACGCAAAGGCGGCTATCGCCATAAAGCTCAATTGCTGCTTGCCCAGTCAGGGCAATGGAAGTCACCTGGACGATCAACACGTTGAAATGTGTGGGCTCCGAAAAAATCTCGCTGTGCCTGAGTTAGGTTCGCAGGCAGTCTTTCACGCCTATATGCGTCGAAATACGATAGAGACGCGGCAAAGGCAGGAATCGATATTCCAGAACTGATACTCATCTAACAATAAATAAGTACATCCATCCATATTGGAGCTTTAGTAGAGAGAAAAACCTGTACAATAGTACGCCAAGCCTGTTGACGCTGATTAAGTTCATCAGCAAAATCTGGATCGATGAGAAGCGACGGCAACGAAGGATTACGCGTATATGCGACATTAATCCGGTCCAAAAATATAGCACGAATGATGCAACCGCCTATGACTGCATTGAGTGGGCAGCCTTGAACATTGCTTTTAACTATTACCCTTCCAAATTCGAGCGATTTCCCCAAGGTTAAGGCTCCATTTATTTTCCGCACCTGCTGCACGAATAAGATTCATCCCCTAATAATAAGTATCAAGTTAATCTGGCAATACATAGATTACTGAACCATAAATGTACCTGAGCGTAACTGCAAATCTTGGAGGCGTACAATGCTTGCCCAACATACTCAATCAAATCCGCCTTAGATATGGAATTGGTGGGTACAGATACACCTACGACAATCCTTGATCAACCAATTTGTCGTAAAATGTGAACAGAAGTTTTACATTTTAGAATCGACGATGCGTGAACTCGATCTTCCTTCAAAGAACTTATGAAACGAGTATCTAGTGCAGCAGCGATGGTAGGTGCCGCAACAGACCTTTCTGCGGCATCACGAACCGTCATTTTACCAGTTCCTTTTGATCCAGTTTTATCTAGGTACCATGATTAGTTTGCAAAAAAATCATATCAGAATATGTGAAGTCACCGAGAATCGCGTCTACTAAATAACCAGTTGTTAACGAGTCTTTCTTCTTAAAGATTTGCGCGGTAATCTCAATGAGAAATGATTGGAGTTTTCCCTAACCACCGCGTCAGAAAAGTTTGACAAACGACAGCGCCAAAACTTAGATACTTTGTTCCATTGATCGAAGACTGCGGCCAATTCGTCGTTCGACAGCTTACCAACATTCTTCAGAATGTCATAAGCCTCAGCAATGAGTTGCATGTCTCCGTATTCAATGCCATTATGCACCATTTTAACATAGTTGCCAGAACCTCCAGCACCTATATATGTTACGCATGGGCCATCGTTGACCTAATACCAATGAGAACGTGGTCCATATAATTTTTTAGACAAAATGTTCACCTGGGCGGCAATTTTTTCAAGCACCGGTTGAACGACTCGGTAGGCCTCAATTGGTCCACCAGGCATCAAGGAAGGGCCATAACGGGCACCATGCTCGCCACCAGATACTCCCATCCCCATGTAATGGAAACCATGCCCAGCAAGCACGGAAGCACGACGCTCCGTGTTTTCATACCATTCGTTGCCGCCATCAATAATCAAATCTCCCTTCTCAAGTACGCCTATCAACCCTGCGATAGTTTGGTCAACTGGAGCCCCAGCTTGGACAAGTATAATAACAGCACGAGGGACAGACAAACTGAAAGCTTTGTCAAAACGAGATCAGCGTATAAATTTGTTTTGGATATACCTGTCAGCAAATTCTTTCATCGTGGCATATCCCCTTACAGCTGGGACATTCTCTTGAGCGGCTCGTTTGAGGCATTCCTCTGTACGAGCGTATGTGCGATTGTATACTGATATGGGGAATCCTTTCGAGGCAATATTTAGGGACAGGTTCTGGCCCATAACTCCAAGACCGATCAGGCCAATCGCAGACTTCGGCTCCATGGTGTCGGGAGCAATATGATCGGCGATTTGGCTAATACGGCAATATGAATGCGTCAGGTTGATTAATGCCTAATGAGCGTCTAGTCGCCGGTATTTGATCCGACTTGACGTCTTTGAAAGATTCTGGATTATCAGTCGAGATGAATCTAGTCGCGACCGTCCCACGACCACTTACGGGGACTATAATCGCGAATATCAGAACTCAATGAGGGAACGGCCGTGGAAATATTTATT
Source organism: Spongospora subterranea (assembly GCA_900404475.1). Classification (NCBI taxonomy): domain Eukaryota; phylum Endomyxa; class Phytomyxea; order Plasmodiophorida; family Plasmodiophoridae; genus Spongospora; species Spongospora subterranea. Next base: position 1,302 of record OUQQ01000625.1, on the reverse strand, counting down.
GACAGAGTGGGGGGTGCTGGCCGCATCCCACCCGAACGGAGTCGCAAAAACGTGACTTTTTCGTGACACAATGCCCGGACTGGAAAAAATCCGCGTTTCACAGTGTCATCGGACTCAGCGGTAACCCGACATGGCGACATCATCTTGAGTGCACCGCGCGCCACTACGTTGATCGCCATTGTGAACAGCGAATGAAACAACTGATTATTCTTTCACGGTATTTTTCCACCAAATTAGCCCCATTTGGTGGACATTGCATCATCGATGTCCAGAGGTGGATGAGTTCAAAGTCAGGTCCGCTACAGGACCAGATGTTCTTCTGTACAATTTGCGCCGTGATCGAGGTGAACCAAGTCCCAGTGAACACGATGGCAAATGACAGTGGAGCAATCCAGTAACCAATCAGGAGGCAGACCGAGCAGCAAGGACTGTAACTTTGTACGACAACCATGTACAAGCACACATCGCGCCAACCGAAATCACCGGACTCCTCAAATTAGATCAAAGTTACAGTCATTGCTGCTCGGTCTGCCTCCTGATTGGTTACTGGATTAATCCACTGTCATTGAGTTATGAATCAACCATCGAGGGAGTTCAGAAATGAATCTTCGCAGAAATACCCGTTGTTGTCAGCATTCGATTGAGAAAGACTATCAAAAAGTTAATATTTCTTAGTTGCTGGTTGACTGCTTTGTGTTAACAGTGTGTTAATTGTTTCAGACTCAAAACTATCAGTGATGGTTGGCGTCAAAAATACACATTACCTGCTCTGATAGCATTGTTCGTAAGCTTTAATCACGCCAGTTGTCGCCCGCTCGATATCGACACCACACGATGACGGAAGAGGTTTAGCACGAGGATCCAGCACGGCCGCAAACCAGCGCATGATCATTCCGCACCAGAGCTTCATATTTTTCAAGCTTTTAAGAACAGCATCTGCAAAGTTTCGGCAGTGATGAGCAGGAAAGCCGTTTTGCGCGGAGACGGACACCAAAACATCAGTATGGATCTAGTGGAAAACAGAACCACCAACCCGAGGGTTAAATAGGTCGATCTGGACATCAGTTCCGTTGTCTCCTTGAACGGTTTCAAAAATAAGCGAAAATCGTTGGTTGCTACTCCAGGGAAAAATCAAATGGTAGTGGGCGATGGTAGAGGGCGATGGTAGATGGGTGGGTAGGTTCTACTATACGGTCAATGATAGGATAGATGTTAGGTAGATGGGGGCACAAAATGAATTACAGTAGCGATCACCTTAACCCGACAATTTCAAACCCTAGTCCCAATATTTTCACGAGATTT
>OUQQ01000503.1:0-20221 GCA_900404475.1 Spongospora subterranea | reverse complement strand
GCCCGATAGCAGAGCCATCTCGCAATCGCAGGAGTGGGCAATGCCCCATGACGAGACCCAAGTTTTTAAATTTCCCGTATTCGAATATTCGAAATGGGAGTCAAATTGGCTGCAAAGCCATTCCTTGTTGACGTTTGAGTTTTCCAACATAGATAGTCTCAACCAGTTTGGTGAAAGTTCCTGCACAGATTGTTGACGGTCAACGCGCACGTCTTCATGGAAAATAATTGATCACTTCGGATATCTCGGCAGTTCACGCCCAACGTCAGATGTACTACCATGACAAGACCGTCAACGTCACAACACCGCTCCTTCACAATATCGCGTCGCATGGCGCTACATATAACGTCTCCTCAGTTTGCGACTTGAGGCGAAACGCTGGCACCGGTGAAATCGAACTGTTGATCGGTTGGCAGGGTTTTGAGCCATCAGATTTCATTGTGGGAGCCTTGAGCCCAATTGCTTCGGATGTTCCTCTGCTAGTGAAATCCTTTCTCCAAGCAAGTCCCGTGAGCCACTTTCTGCCGAACTCCTGCACAGCTTGGCTTGAAAGAGAGGAATGTGCTACCCCTCGTACTCCTCAAACCCTGTTCTCTAAGCATCGGTACTCATTTTGGCTCCTAATAAACACCTCTTTTATTTTCTCTCTCTTCAACACCTCCTCTCCCTTTCATCGCTATTCCGCCCTGGTCACTGTCGACCGGGCGCCAGCACACAACGCCCGTCAAAACTACGATAGCGGAGGGTTCTCGCCTTCACGTTCACGTGCTCATGACCCTTGATCGCCAACCCGGCAATTTGATCAACTCGGTCCGATGTTATACTCAACGAACAAGTCAACACCTTGCCCATGACTTCCAAACCCACTTTTCTAGAACTAAATGTTTTCATTTGACTTTGACGTTGCGATTCGTGATGGTTTCAATTGCTTGCAGGATCTCGCCATATCATCCATTTTTTCGTCTGAACCGCGTATATGAACGGATTATAGAACTACGTCACCAATCTGGATTGTTGCAATAGGAGCACGTCGCTAATCTCTTTCGTTGTACACCATTACCAGGACGGATCAATGAGACCTGGCGACGCAAGTTCGTGGAATTTTTGGAGCGTATTTCAGCGGCACATTGTTAGATAATACCTGAGGAAAGGTTGACCTTCGAAGGCGGCGGAGTGGGGGTGACCAAATCGCATCTAAATGGAGATGACGGCTCAGATTCATGAAATAGTGATCGTGGTCGGCGATGTCGTGTTATTTGAATCATACTTGACCGTTGCCCTTCAGGGAAAATATGGCAACATATTTCTTCGACCCGCTATCGTCAATTTAGAACATTCGCTTTTATTGTGATTATTGGCTGGATATATAACATCTCACAATCCGTATTTTATAACCCATTATGTTCATTCCAACATATCGGTTCTATCCCATGACGACAAGTCGATTTATCGTGGTGCGTTTTCCCATTTTAATCAGTCATTGGGGTTTGTGTGAAACATTTTGCGTTCATCCAGGTACACGATTTTTAAGTAGAAGACGAGTCGGTTGCTCTCTGCTCGGGGTGGGATCTATAGTCAACCCTTCCGCTGCCCCCATATTTTATGGTAGCCGACTTCACCCATTCATCAGACTCAACAACAAAATCAATCGACATCAATAAAACGTGAGTTGCCTACCAAGTCCATAGAGGAGGGAGGTGCTGAATCCACATATGTATCTCTGCCAATGTTGGCCAAAATCAAACGGAATTATACGGAAGAAAGTTGATATGAATACAGCGAATCGCGTTTTGATCGTTGTGAAACTATCCTAAGTCCATCAGGTTTATTTGACTTCATCTACCTTGTTTGTTGAGTCATTGGAGGGTCAACCCTCATCTAATCTTGTGATGACAGATAATCATATTGACAGATTAAGGAGTCCTTTCTGCCCTTTCCAGGACAGCAATCGCGACTGAATTTGGTGTAGGATACTGATTCTCCCCATCTCCGAACAAATTCCTCAACCCTTCCAGCGCAATGACGCTGTAAACAACTGTTGACAGGACGAAGGTATCTTCTGACCAAAGTGGTTAAGTTCAGATTAGGCGATCTCATTGGTCTTGTCATCGTAATCACGAACTGATCATACTGTTCGATAATTTCGGAAAGCGCAGGGAGGAGATCTCGGGTTGGTTTATAGCGAAGGGTATGTCTTGCTGGAATATCAAATGGTCGGTCGATCGATCCGCATTGAAGGGACTTCAAGCCCTGACATTTCCGCATGCCGAAATTCGCATGCGGAAATCGAGGGCCCCATTTTCGAATCCATTCATTCGTATTTTGGCCACAGTGATGAACAAAGCACCCCCAGATTGGCTTCGGAGAATGGTGATAATATGATCGGACAAGCTTTTGAGCCATGCGGCCACTTGATTGGTACTTCTCGTAGAATTCACAACACAGTTTGAGTTTTTCTACTGCGGTTTTTGACGTTGAAACAGCAACAACAAGAGCATTGAGATCCATTAAACCGGAGTCTTTATCTCTGAAAGGGCAAACGTTCATCAGTGTTTTTAAAACAAGGCGTATAAGACCTGCTGTCAGGGTTTTTGACGATTTTCGTCCTCTGGTAACCGCAGGTGTTATGATTTGATACAGAACCGGGGCAGCGAACCGCTCCAAAACGATGGTGCGGGAAACGCGTTCCCCAACGTGTCTGGAACAGGTCAATGTCTTTGCCACAGCATATCACAAGACATTGAAGGACGGGGATACAGACGTGCATGAGACAATCGTGCACCTTTCGACTCAAACTGCAGCCCGATCTTCTGCAAGAGATCAGTTTCAAAACAAAATTCGAGATTAGGATCAGTTTTTGCAGGGTGCTGGGTGCCTTGACAATCATCTTAGGATCAGGAACATCGATGTTGTTTTGTCCGACCTCAAGGCTCTTCCGATCCGACTTTGGGAGGAACAATAGTTTGATGATGTGTTGCGTTATGGCGACACTGTCGTGAAACTCGTCTTGTTCAGGATTCGTCTCCTTTTCCTAAGGAGACGATACCGTTTGTGATCATCAAACCCCAGACAGACCGGGGAACAAGAGTTCTGACCAAAAACACACAGAGGCTCTCATAGTCCTTGACCTCATCCAGGTCCCAGTTTAAGAGTGGACAGAGCACTCTCAATCCCAGCAAGTACTTGTCATTACGAAACTTAACTTTTTTGTGAGTCCGCTTCGGAAATCCATCCTAATACGCCATAAACAGATTAGTGTAATTACGGTTCTTGGCAATCGCTTACTGGCACGAAATTTTCACGAACGTCAACAGGCTGGGATTTCGAATTAATTGTATTTTCGTTGCGGCAACCGCAAGTTTTGCCCTCAACGCTTTCAGATTTCGGTTGACAATCAATACTGATACGGGATGCATCACGGTTTGAACTCGTGTTCAGGGTCCAATCCTGAGACGAGTTAATTAGCGAACCGAAACACAAGTTGGACTTGAACTGAACGGCTGAATTTTTGAAAAAACTGTCGCCAAACTGGTGGGCGTTTCTGTTATCGGGCACGAGATTCTCGAGAGGTTCTTTTGACGGGAAATTTTCCCATTTAATTCGAATTCGATTTGGATCAATAATGCAATCGAGGTTCTCGGCCTCTTGGCCCAACTGTTGAGAATGGAAACTGATATGGGGCGCGTCAATTTTCGAACCCGGGCCCTAAAAACGCACTTTAACAAGCGGAAATCACTGTATGAAGATGACCTGAACGACTACATTCATCGAAAAACTTTCATCAAATTGGTCGTCATCATTGGTATTGGAAATATCAAACGCCAATAAGGAATCGCCTCGCAGCCAATCTGACTCCAATGTCGAATATTCGAATTTTGGAAAGGGTAAACCTGGGGCCTTGTCATGGAGCATTGCCCATTCCTGCCACTGCGACATGGTGTTCTGCAAGGACCAATGACTCAGAATTCAGGAAATTATTTGGAGCGACATTCCGACATCCATACCGAGATAGTCGAGGAGGCGATCCCTGTGGCGGCGTTGGCCTGACCTGTGCCAAGCGGTTCGCCCCAACCATGCCCAAATTCGATTGTGACAGATCGAGTCGATCTCGTCGCCACAAGCAGCAAACCCAACAACTTGAGGACATACATTTGAGAAATGGTGCAACAGTAAGTCGGTTCGCCAACGGTCAAGGATGAGTTCAGAGTCAACGATGAGACGAACGAGAAATGGAACGGGTCTAGGTGTCATACACCAGGGGGTTTACTTGATTATCCTCTCCCACCTATTCAGCTTTCCTATTGTGATTTAGTTCTGCATTTAATATGGGCGTTGCTCTACTACATGCCGCATAATGTTTTGGATGATGCCAATGTCGTAGGAGAGAGGGACATTCGACCTGCCATGTTTGATTCAACCCGTTCATGAAAGCAGATAATGGCGGGTAGTTCGTAAGATCGTGTTTCGTTTAAGAGCTCCCTGCAATATTCCTATCCCGACATCGGAGTGATTCCATGTGAGTCTAGATGACACCACTTCCTTCCTACGATTTCGCTCGTCAATCCAACAATTGACGCTGCTGTCAACAGCAAAGAGATTAACAAACTCGCGAAACAAGCGATAGAGAGAGGAGATGAACCTCAACACGATCCATTATTATCGTCGTTTGAACTACAATTGAAGATGACAGAAAACCAAAATCGTGACCAATATATATTGAACGAAACGTCAAAACAAGTGGATTCGCTGGATATCCGGATAGACCACCTTGACGATCGCAACTCACCAAAAACAAACAACGCCATCTTTTGTATAATGATAAAAACCATTGTTTGACCAAAAACAAAATCATTTTGACGCTGTGACAACGCTTAACGCTTTCTGTTGCGTACGATGTCCAACCCGAAGATGATTGGGTTGTGCTCAATTCGGGGTGGGATCTATAGTCATTCCCTTCCGCTATCATCATATCTGATGGCTCCCGACTCCACCTATTCATTAGACTCAACAACAAAATCAATCGAAATCAATCGAGCGTGAGTTGGGGGGAGGTGTTGAATCCACATATGTGTCTTGGTCAATGTTGGCCAGATCAACGGATTTACACGGAAAAATGATATGAATACAGCAGAACATTCCTATAAACCTTGTGAAACTATCATAAACCCACCATGTTTATTTGACTCCATCTACCTTGTTTGTTGAATCATTGGAGAGTCAACCCTCATCTATACTTGGGACGAAAGATAATGATATTGACAGATATCAGATTCCTGTCGGCCTGTTCCAGGACAGCAATCGCGACTGAACTTGGGGTAGGATATTGATCCTCCCCATCTCCGAACAAATTCCTCAACACTTCCACCGCAATGACGATGCCAACAATTGTTGACAGGATAAAGGCATTTTCTGATCAAGGTGGTTAAATCCGGATGAGCCGATCTCATTGATGTTGTCTTCGCAATCACGAACTGATCATACGCTTCGAGAATTTTGGAAAGCGCTGGGAGGAGATTTCGGGTTGATTTATGGCGAAGATTAAGTCTTGCTGGAATATCAAATGGTCGGTCGATTGATCCGCAATCAAGGGACTCCAAGCCCTGACATTTCCGTCTGCCGAATTGATAATGCGTGAATTTCTGGCCCCATTTTCGAATCCATTCATTGATATTTTGACCACAGTGATGAACAAAGCACCCCCAGATGGGTCTCGGAGACTGGCAAACATATGATCGGAGAAGTCTTCGAGCCACTGGCCCACTTGACTGGTATTTCTCGTAGAATTCACAGCACAGTTTGAGTTTTTCTTCTGCGATTTTTGACGATGTTATAGCAACAGCAAGAGCTCTGAGATACATTAAACCGGACTCTTTGACTCTGAAAGCACAAACGTTCATCAGTATTTCTAACAAAATGCGAATGAAAAACCTGTTGTCAGGGTTTCTGACGATTTTCATCCTGTGGTAACCGCAGGTGTTATGATTTGATCCACGACCGGGGCAGCAAGACGCTCCAAAAAAACGGTGATGAGCAAGGGTTCCCCAACGTGTCTGGAACAGGTCAATGTCTTTGCCACAACATTTCACAAGACAGTGAAGGACGGGGATACAGACCTCCTTGAGACAGGTAATCATCCTAGTACTGATACTGCAGAGCGAATTTCTGCAAGAGACCAGTTTCAAAACAAAATTTGAAATTCGGATCAGTTTTTGCAGGGTGCTGGTTGCCTTGCCAAATATTCTAGGTCGAGGAAAATCGATTTTGTTTTGTCCGACCTCAACGTTATTCCGCCCCGAATTGCCGCGCAACAGTAGTTCCATTATGTGTTCGGTCATGGCGACACTGTCGTGAAACTCGACCTGTTCTGGATTCGCCTCCTTTCCCTAAGCAGACGATACCGTTTGTGATCATTAAATCCCAGCGGGGAACCAGAGTTCTGACCAGAAACACACAGAGGCTATCATAATCTTTGACCTCATCCAGGTCCCAGTTTAGGTGCCGACACAGCATTCTCAATTCCAACACAAACTTGGTATTACAGAACGGAACCATTTTGCGAGTCCGCTTCGGAAATCCATCCTAATACGCCATAAGCAGACGTTGGTAATCACGATCCTCTGCAATCGCTTACTGGCACGAAATTTTCACGAACGTCAACAGGCTGGTTTTTCGAATTGATCGTATTTTCGATGCGGCAATCGAAAATTTTGCCCTCTACACTTTCAATTGACTGTTGACCATCAATACTGATACGGGATGCATCACGGTTTGACCTCGTGTTCGGGTTCCAATCCTGAGACGAACTTAGCAAACCGAAACACAAGTTAGACATGAACTGAACGGCTAAATTTTTGGAGGAACTGCCAATCTGGTGGGCGTTTCTGTTATCGGGCACGAGGTTCTCGAAAGAGTCTTTTGAGGGCGAAATTTTCGACTTGATGGGAATTCGATTTGGATCGATCAGGCAATCGAGGTTCTCGCCCTCTTGGATCAACTGTTGAGAATCGATACTGATATGGGACGCGTCAATATTCGAACCCGGGCTCGAGTCCCATTCCTAAAGAAACACTTAACAAGCCGAATCTCAGTATGAAGATGAATGGCGACTACATTCATCGAAGAACTTTCACCAAACTGTTCGACCCCATTGATATCGGAAAAATCAAACTCCAACAAGGAATTGCCTTGCAGCCAATTTGACTCCCATTTCGAGTATTCGAATACTGGAAATTTTAAAACTTGGGTCTCGTCATGGGGCGTTGCCCACTCCTGCGACGGCGACAAATGATCTCGGAATTTAGGCAACTCTTTGGAGCGACATTCCGCCATCCATACCGAGATCGTCGGGAAGGCGATTCTTGTGGCGGCATTGGCCTGACCTGTGCCAAGCGGTGCGTCCCAGCCATGAACAGGTTCGGTTGTCGCAGATCGAGTCGGTCTGGTCGCCACAACCAGCAATCCCAACAAGTTGAGGACACGCATTGGAGAATTGGATGGCGCAACAGTAGCGCGGTTCGCCAATTGCCAAGGATGAGGTCAGAGTCAAAAATGGAACGGCTCTAGGTGTCAAACACCAGTGTTTAGGTACCCGATTCTCCTCTCCCACCTATTCAACTTTTGCTCTCTGTGAATCAGTTCTGCATTTGATAGGTGCGTTTCTCTACTACATGCCAAATCACGTTGAAGATGCTTATTGAAGCCAGTGATGTAGGAAAGAGGGGCATTCAGCCTGCCATGTTTGGTTCAATCTGTTCATGGAAGCACATAATGGCGGGTAGTTATTTCAAAACAAACTGTTTCGTTGCAGAACGCCCCTCAATCCTTCTATCCCGGCATCGGAAAGATGTGGGTCTAGTCGATATCACCTCCTTGCTATGATTTCACTCAACAATTCAACAATTGGCGCTGCTGTTCCGGACTTCGATTCTCAAATGATGAGATGTCTTTGTCAGTGATGCCGAAGAGGTCAAGCATATTTCTTTAAAAACCCTTTATCCCCTTATAAAGCACTATAACCCGGGTTATCATGAAGAGCGAGGAGAATAATTTCGTTGAAATAAGTGGGTCTGACCACATGTCCATAATGAATGTGGGAGAGTGACCTGCCTGGCAGTAAACTCGACAGCTCTGGATAGGCAATGGTAATCGGTTGAGGGCAGGTCCCATTCGGTGGGGTCGTTAGGACAGGTTCTGGGGGTGAATCCCAGCTGGTCTAATAGGTTCCTTCAGTGAATACCAAAGCTACATGTATCGGCCAAGCGGAAGTAGGGAAAGCCTGGTAGTACACAGGATTACCCGACCCATAAAAAACCCTCAAACCTTTGTATGCCATACCACAAGCGGAAGCAGAATCGAAGGCATTGCCCTGTTGTTTCGCCGTTTAACTGAGACGTTACGACTGGCTTCCAATGGCAGAAGTTGGTAGGTCGATCGCGTCGATCTCGAGACAATTTGCTCGTAGTGTTGATGTATCCTTGTGTCCAGCGCAAGAATACATTTCAATGAACGTGTTCATAGGGAGCGTCTGTCTCAATACACATCCGCGATCTATGCCGCCGGGCCAACACTAAAAGTGTGTCTGGGCGTTCATTGATGGAATCGTCAATGATATATGAGAACATATACGGGATGTTTTAATCAACACCAATAACAATACTACATGCAATATCTGGATTCCCACTATTGAGAGATAAAATCATGACAGAAACAACCATGATAGTACTCGCTCGCTGCTCAGGCAAAGGTGACATTATCGGGCAGATAATACACGGAATGGGATGGAGAAGGTGATGGGTGGACGAAGTATGGAAATCACTCAGAGAAAGAGTGCCAGAAGAATATGCCCCCATTCATGCGAGAACAGAGATATCGCTCAACATCCTTGAGGGACTAAATCAGGTTAGATTCCACACATCAAATAGGAAAAGGCAATCAAGAAACACAAAAAAAGGAGAACTGTTACCAAAGAACCCTGACATCGAGCTATGGACAGATGGAAGTTTCAAACGTGACCAGGGTGGAGGTGCAGCAGCAATTCTGATCGACAATCGCAAAAGGAACCAAAACGGGCCCGAAAACAGAGGCAGAGGAGACTGAAACAACAGTCAAACGAGGATCGATAGTGACATCTTCGTATGAATGTGAGATCATCGCGCTGAACATAGGATTGGATATAGCGATTTATCAATACTGTCCAGGCACAAATATACACATTATAACCGATTACTGTCATGGATGAACCAGCTAAAATCACTACCGACAAAGCCAAGAAGAGTTAACGCTGTCGTTGTGAATGTGCTAAAGAAACAGCGGTGTTGTTCCTGGTTCCCTTTTCTTGTTCAGTGAATGTAATTACAGCAATCCGTTTGACGGGTTCTGTGATATCCCTTAACCCGAGCTGTCTGGAGAGGGCATTGATCTTTCCCATTTTTTTTTACAAAACAGGTACAAAGATTGGGTAATGGTTCAGACCACTTTTTCAGTGCATAGTTTGGTCATTTTTCGCTGCCTATGTAGATACATAGGACTCGCGAGACCAAGAGTACAATTGGTATTTAGCGATTTACCTCTGAACCGATGATCCAAAACTTCTAGTATCAATATCTCCATCTGACCTTGGTCGGGCGTAAAAAGCGGTAGTTTCACAGAAAGTGTTGTCCCTGATTGTTTGGGGTTTGATAAGCGTGTTGGTTGTGTAGTACCATTGCTGCTGCTGTCTTGACCAGAAAGTTTGCGATTCTGGAGGGATGCGAGTAGGATTGAGCAAATGAACATGATGGTTCATCTCATGCTGATTCAGAGATGCTCGACTCGTTCGCCCACTTCAGAAAAAAGGCGTTCGATGGCAAACAAAGTTTATCCATATGGAGATTTTAGGGCGAAGGGGGCACCATGAGAGGCGGGGTCGTTTGGTTCAATATCTGGAACCTCAATTTGATGATGAACATTTGGCGAGCATCCAATACAGGGTTGATTTATTTGAACAATAAGATGTCCGTTATCGCCGCTTATTCCTCCTGAAGGTCGTCAGCGGAAAGGGAAAAATGGGAGATTGCGATCATTACCGAAAGCCGATCTTCAGTAGCTGAAATTTGGTCTTCGTCTTCCTGGGCCTAAGAATAAATCAGAATAAGTCATTAGTCACTCAATTTGATAGTGAACTGACATTCGATATCTTCAGATGTTCAAAGGTCGGGACCGGATCTGGCAACAGTTTGACCCTGAACTAAATATTATAGAGAAAAAGGATGTCAACAAAACTCAGGTGGAAGTCTCTAGAATTAATCACCTTGTTGACCGTATCCAGAAATTCGTTTTGGCTGGCAGGGTCCGGCCCTACCAATGTAATCAATTCCTGCATCAGGTTACTGTTGCCAGAAAGAAGGATGAAATATGCGACGTGAATCAGCGGTGACACATTTCCAATCAGTTCCTCGTCCTAATGGAGATGGACAAATGAACAAATTTCAAGCGCTACTGTGTTGGCTGAAACTGAATATTGAAAAAATCTCATAGGGTTCACGTACAAAAAAAGTAAATTTCAGTTTGCCCATTGAATATGATAATCGTGATTGACATGACCGAACCTCTGGGGTAATATTATCTTTCTCTAGTGCAGTCTCAGCTTTGGGGTTTGACAAATATTCAATGCCAGTCTGTTTTCAGTTCAAAGTTGTCAGATGAATGAAAATGGATAGCGATTAACAGTCCAACCGAAATCTCGGACAAAGATAGCCCAACCATATTGGTGGAGACACCATTCTCATTTGGTTCCAGATCCTAATGGGGATTGGTCAATCGACTAAACACTCTACTCTGTTGATTGAGACCGACCTTTGTTATTTTACAACTTTCATAAGGTTCACATAGCCATAGCAAAAGACGGTTTGCCCACTGATTAACATAGTGATGATTAACACAACCGGACTAAATTGGACGATAAAAAAAAATGCCTGAGGTAATTCTTTCTCGTCTCCTTCTTCTTCGTCTCCCTCATCGGATAAACGATTCATGCAATCCTGTTTTCAATGCACAGTTGTCAGATGAATGAAAGTAAACAACAATAACTAGTCCAACGTAAAGCTTGTCCCACGATAGTCCATCCATAATCTGGGAGAGCGATGATTCCATAAGCTGGGAGAAAGCACTCTCATCAGGTTTCAGATCCTAATGGAGGTAGTCAAATGATTAAACCCCCAGTTGTGGATGATCGTGCAACTTACAGTTGTAGTCGTTGAAGGAACCGTCTCGTGCACCTGAGTTTGTTGAATTATAATGAGATAGGTGAACACTCAATGGCATAAACAGATAATTACCTTAACTGAGGATGATAGAGCAAATAACGCCATAACGGCGACAATCAAGAGAGACCAGGAACTCATCGATGGTGATCGAATGGAATCTACAACAAAAGTTATGATAATGATGAACAGCGCATGACAAATGCCGTGCCGGTTGCTGTAACGCCAGGGACGGTTAGGTTTAGCAACTCGGATTGACTGTGTTGATGTGTCCACTGTTGACGTGTCCAGTGTCCAGTGTCCACTCATGTCCATTTTCGGACCTCGTCTTGACAACTTTTGTCCGGATGCGGACAAGCTGGGCGCTCCAAGGCGCTCCCCCCTGGGTGTCGACAGAAAAAGGTGTAAGTTACTACGGTTGACAATACTGTCGGAATTTAGGTAAACGTTTGCAAATAGCTTGCGATGATGACATATCGCTGCGAGTTTCATGCATTTGCATTGGGTTGGGAGTGCAAGACAAATGTTGAACATTGAATATTCCTATTCGAGGTGGCACTATTCTAGTATCGCGCTCTCAACACAATCAAAACAACTTACCTTTGTACGTATTGTGCCTAAAATTGGGCCAATCTTCGTAGGATTATGTTGATATCCGCTTCAAATATGTCGACGTTTTGTAAATGCTCTTCCATTAAGAACCCATGAACCTTTGTTTTACATAACATAGCCGATTTTGGGCGAATATCTTGGACAACATTTTTCATTTGCACTGGTGACTTTTGTCGTGTCCGTTGATTGCGTAATGGCGCCGTTCTCGAACCTTGTGAGTCTTGACATAATGAGACATCTGTTTTACGTTGTCGTAATTCTCTTCGAGATCATTTGCATTGAGGGTTGGCGATGGTGATCTCCATCACCATGTAGCAAAGCTCTTTGATGGCAATGTTCTGATTGGCCCTTGACGACTACTAGCTCCAAAGCTTCTCAATACTGTATTTGACCTCTGTAGCAAGCAAGAATCAATAACTTTATAAAGGAATTACTCATCCAAAGAAACCCGTTGGCTCTGATTGTTTGGAGTTGAACAAGCCTGTTTAGGGTCTTCGCCATTGCTGCTGCCTTGGACAGGAGATTTACGGTTCTGGCGGGATGCGAGTAGACTTGATATCATGACAGTAATTGTTCATCTCAACCTGCGATCTATTCGAGGGGTCAGACTCGTTCTGCCACTTCTGGAACCGATCGCTGGATGGCGAACAAGGTCTACCAACATGACGATTACGAAAGGTCAAGGCACGATAGGGACACCATGTATGTGAAGAATCATTTGGTAATTTATCTTGAACCTAAACTTAAGAAGATTTGGCAAACATCCGAAACAGGGATAATCTATTCGAATAATCTGGTGGCCTTTATTTCCTCCTTCATTGACGAATAGAACCAATGGATCAAAACCGAGGACAGATATTCTCATTAAGTGGAATTGTTTCTGCCTTTCTCGTCTTGATTATCAATCGGCTATCAGAAGATGACATCAATAGCTCTGTCAGATGGCTGAACTGTCAGTCGATTAATGATGACAAGAAACAATTTCAAGACGGATCAAGTCGACAATTACGGTCGGTCGCCGATTCTGGGTTTTAGTTGATATGTGCCCAGCGATACCGGGAGGGAGTCCAAGATACCCTGCATCTGGACCGATGATGATAACATTCTAGAAAGATGTCCAGAGCGGACCTGTCAGTTAACAAAAAAAATCTGAGGGAATAGTGGGACACTCAAATTGCGAGAGCTCGTCCGCCCATTGAATCAGTGACGCCCGAGGTGTGAGTGAATATCAATAAATAATCGCATTTTGGGATAGTTTACCAACTTTGACGACGTCAGGAAAACTTTGGCGGGTCAAAATTGGGGTGGTCGTTCAATTGGTGTATCATATACAAGTAATTTTATTGATATTTTCCCTGATGAGGGAACGATAACAAAAAAAAAAAACCATCACTCTTTTTATGGAATGGTATGGCCTTGGTTCCCATTGTATTCCTCCTGAGACTATAATTATCAGATAACTAGGACAAATGGTGTTAACGATGATTACCGAGGACCGATCTACGTAGTTGAGATTTGGTGTTCGTTTGCCTGTGCCTGAGAAAAGAATCAAAACAAATCATCCATCATTCTGTTTTGATGGTGATCTGACATTGAGAATCTTCAGACTTTCAAAGGGTTTACGGTGATCATCAAAAATGTTGCACCTCAACTAAATTTTATAGAGAGGAAGGAAATAAACAAACCCCAATTATACGTCTTTTTGAAAATATACCTCGTGGACCTCATCCAGAAATTCATTCTGATTAGCAGGGTCCGCCCCAACACTTGATAGGAACTCCTGCATCAGGTTACTGTCGCCAGCAAGAAGGATGTAAAATGCAACGTGAGTAATGGGTGACCAATTTGACATCATTTTCTCTTCCTAGGAGATGGACAAATAAATAAACTTCACACTCGCTGAAACCGAATATTTCAAGATCCTCAAAGGGGTCACTTAAACATAGTGAAGCATCGGTTCGACAAACTAAATATGATCGTGATAATTAACATGATGAATCCAATTGGAAGGTTGTTCAAACAAGTACCTCTGGGCTTAGATTATTTTTCTCTACTTTTCTCTCATCTTTGGGGTTTGCAAAATATTTAATTGCATTCTGTATCAGTTCACAGTTGTCAGTTGAACGGAATGGATGGCGATTAACATTCCAACCAAAATCTCGACCAAAGACGGTCCAACCGTAATCTTGGAGACACCATGCTTATTCGGTTCCAGATCCTAAAGGAGACGGTCAAATGACTAGACTTAACACTCTGTACAATCAACCATAGAAAATTGCGGTTGGCAACAAACAGAATATTATTGTGTTGATCAAAAGGACCAAACCCAATTGGACGGTCTCTTCAAGAATATACCTCTGGGATTATACCATAGTCGACCCTTTTGACAAAGGTAATCCAGTTCTGCGTCAGTTCACAATTGTCAGATGCATGTAATTCATAGCGATAAATAGTCCAACCATGAACTGGGAGAACCACGTCCCGTTCGGCTCGCGATCCTAATTTGAATGGTCAAAGAACGAAAATTCGCACTCTACTCTGTTGGCTAAAACTGACCTTCGATATATTCAAATTCCCATAGGGTTTACTCAGACATAATAACATGCGGTTTGCCCACTGAATACATTAGTCATGATTGAACCCAATGGGACGTGTTTCCCCTATACCTGATCTAATTTTAGCTCATCTCCCACTTGTGGTAAAGATTTTATGCAGTCCTGTTTCACATTTGTCAGGTGAACACAGATAGTCATAGCGATACAAAAAGTCTTACATAAATATCGGCATAAGATAGTCCAAACATTATCTGGGAGAGAGATGGTTTCATAGTCTGGGGGAAACCATTCTCATTCGGTTCCAGATCCTAATGGGGGAATGTCAACTTGATCCTCACTACTATGGCTGAATTGACCTTTGTTGTGTCTCCAATGGCAGATACGGTTTCGTCGTGTTCAAGTTCATTAGACAGTTGATGATTGACGTTCTGGAACTCGGTCAGGTTCGGTTCCTGACGTCGATGGTCAAGTGAACGAACCCCCGTTTGTGGACGATTGTGAAACTTACAGTTGGACTCGTCGAAGAACCCGTCTCATGAAGCTGAGATTTTGAGTATGGTGAGATTTCAAAAAAATGTGATTGGCATAAGCAGTCAATTAATTACCTTTCCTGAGGATGATAGAGCAAATAACGCCATGGCGGCAAAAATCATCATAGTCGAAGATTTCATTGATGTTGATCGAAACGGAATCAATCAGAATATGGAAAAAGTGATGAAAGTGCTTACGTCATCATGTGTCACGTTACATGTGGGCCTGCATGACCACGTGGACTTCCAGTGGTTTTGCCGAGCACTGTAACGACATGGACGGTTATGTGGTGCTGTGTACTGGTTGAGGGAACTTGTCCGGGAACCGACTCGCTGTGTGGTGGATACTGAGATGAAAATATGAGGGAACACCTGATTAGAATAATTACGAATTACCGATAACACTGAGTAAACTTCTCAATTGGAACAGTGGACCTGAAGGATAAACCGATTCATGTTCATCAGATGACGTAGATGGAAAGAGATTTTGTGAACCTGATTCTTGCCTGGTTCACCAGCTTGTTCATATTGGACCATACCAGAAACGTTTCCACTCTGCAATCACAGCGAAGCTCTCGTTGGTCGTTCAATTGGTTCTCAAATATTCAGATTTCGGTAATCAGAAACGGCAACTTACATGTTGAGATCAGTGGCCATCATTAAAGAGATGAACAAAACCTTCGCCGATTCAATGTCTTCTGATTGTTTAATTATTCCGATGACAGGGAATCAACAAGTAATTGTCATTGAATTTATCCTGAGATTATATGCATTAGACGATTAGGACTAAGAGTGGTCATCACTTCCCGATCCTGATACTATTGTCCAATTGCTCATTCAAAATTGATTCGCTGGGAGCACCTTTTTATATGATGCTCGGAAGCTTAAGCCTACGTTTTTTTGGGTTTTTGAAAAGTTGCTGAAAAACAGACTACCTGGGACTAGAGAGGCAACGAGAAACTGGAGGGATGATGCACACCATTTTACAGTGATCAGGATTTTTATTCACATTGTGTGGAATTTAACTGTTTCCCATGGTTGTGCGAATGATATCAAGCTTATTGAGAACAGAATGCCATTGTTTCGAAATAAAACCGTATTTTAGGACGTTTTTTATTCGTTAGACGTGTTTGGGTGGTCAAAAAAGAGAACCCACTCTTCCAAAATGATTTATTCAAGATCTTCGTCACATTCTGGCATAAACTGATCCAAAATAGCAGTGGAATCGTCCACCATACGGAATAATAGGGAATAATTTGGCTTTTTCGTGCAGGTCATCCGTTTCACTCTCTTGTGGTGGGAAGTCCTCATTGTTTGTCCGCAATGGTGAGCCTACGAAAGGATCGACCTTCGTTTTCCAACGACTTTTTCTAATTGCGAGAAGTTGAAGGCAACAGCAACTTGTCTCTGACAACTCTCAGTTCTCAGCCGAATCCCTTGTTTGCTACGAAACCGTTTCGTTGTCTTATTGACGGATTGCTGTGAATCTGGACCAAAATCTTAGCGAGGTTAATCATGTCACTATCATCCACTTGCGACCAAATTAAAGTAGGCCTAAGCTTGCGAGCATCATATAAAAGGTGCTCCCAGCGAATCAATTTCAAATGAAACAATTTGCCCATTTCTTATCCCTGCGGCTGAATGGGACATTATGATATGATGCTCGCAAGCGTAAGCCTACTTCAATTTGGTAGCAAGTGGATGATAGTGACATGATTAACCTCGATAAAATTTTGATCCAGATTCACAGCAATCCGTCAGGGGCTGTTGGCGGCGAACGGAACCATGAGACAAATCATCGGGTTCGTAGCAAACAACGGATTCGGCTGGGAACTGAGAATTGTCAGAGACGTTCGGATTCGGCTGGGAACTAAGAGTTGTCAGAGACAAGTTGCTGTTGCCGTCAACTCCTCGCAATTAGAAAAAGTCGTTGGAAAACGAAGGGCCGATCCTTTCGTGACTTACAAAGCAAATATAAAGCTCACCTTTGGGGACAAACAATGAGGACTTCCCACCACAAGAGATAAAACGGATGACCTGCGCGAAGAAGCCGAATTCCGTATGGTGGAGGATTCCACTGCTATTTGGATCAGTATTGCCAGAATGTGACGATGATTTCGAGGAAATTATTTTGGATGAGCGGTTGTCTGATTTTGACCAGAAAACACGTCAATCGAATGAAAATCGTTTCAGAATACATTTTGAGATACGAAAAATACTGTAAACTGCAATACTACAGTCTTCACCCGAATAGTGAGCCTGAGGATGCTCACCTCTCCCATTCCGTCAAGTGTGCCACTATTCGGTTCGTAGGCCGGGTTTACTCAAAATCTGCAGAATTGGGAAGTTGCGTGTACAGTACAACCCGCACTATTCCTTGGGTTTGTTGCGAACTAGCGTACTGCGTAGCCATAGGGGCAAATCCTGATGATCAAATACCAATCATTCTGCATACTGACGCTATCACAATCCAATACCAGCACGCTCAAAATCACAACACAATGGCGGGACAGGAATGCGAGGCCAAACGTAAGAGTTTGACGGTCAAGTATAAACTGGAAGTCGGTGGCCAATATGTACCCAACGTAAAGGACTGAGGTTTCGCATCCATTGCCAAAAGGTCTGGTGTTATTTACTGCGTCCACCCCATCTTGCAGAGTTGTCTGCTTTATTACAAGTCAACGCTGTCAAATGCGCAAGTTGTGTGTCGACTATCAGCGGCGACCGCAAGTGCAAGTATGACTCTGTGCAAAGGCGAGTCCATGATTGAGTACCGAGTTGCAACAAGTTGGGATTACGGGTTATTGATCAGTACATAAGTCTCAAAGCGCTCGCTTTCTATCGCGAAGAAAATCAAGATTGACAGTTTGAAGCACTAGCGGTCTTTAAAGCGGGGATACACCTTATTCATCGCTGTCGTCAGTGTCACCAGCATGGTCTTCAACTTGTCGATCTTGGATTTTCTTCGCGATACAAAGCGAGCGCTTTGAGACTTATATACTGATCCTTGACCCGCAATCTCAACTTGTTGCGACTCGTTATTCAATCATGGACTGTTAAATGGTGTGTACCATCCCTCCTGTTTTTCACCTTCTCGTTCTCGTTGCCTCTCTAGTCCCAAATAGTCTGTTTTACAGCAACTTTTAATAAACTTAAAAATCAGGTGCGATCTTCCTTTTTTTTCAAATGATTTGATCTGAGTTAAAAAAAATCGCCGTCGATTTGTTTGTCCGCAATGGTGAGCCTAAATCTGCAAAGTAAGTCACGAAAGGATCGACCCTTCGTTTCTTGCGAGGAGTTAAAGGCAACAGCAACTTGTCTCTGACACCTCTCAGTTCTCAGCCGAATCCCTTGGTTGCTACGAACCCGATAATCTGGACCAACATCTTAGCCAGGTCAATCATGTCACTATCATCCACTTGCGACCAAATCAAAGTAGGCTTAAGCTTGCGAGCATCATATAAAAATGTCCCATCCAGCCGCAGGGATAAGAAATGGGCAAATTGCTCATTCAAAATTGTTTCGCTGGGAGCACCTTCATTTTTTGATGCTTCTGAGCGGCACTGTTGCGTAACGTGTCACGAGTCGTGTGACGTGACACGTTACGCAAAAGGTCAAGCGAGACGCATGACACGTTATTGCACACGCGTTGACGTCTTTGGAGGATCTGTACAAAAAACGCGATGCCGACGCTAAGGTGTCCTCGTTGTCCCATAGTTCGCCATCCAACGATCCCTCTCTGACGGGGGAGAACTCGCGATGCACCAACAACGAGCGAGCAGAGCAGAGTTGACGAATCTGCCCGAAAACCGTGATGAAGCTGTTGCTGCTCGTGACGCTGCCCAGCGCGTCAACCTGGCCTCTCGCCCTGCCGCAGGTACGTTTCCTCCGATATATAGGATTCGCACAAACCATTGAATTCACCTTTTCGTTTAATTAATGGGTTTGATGATAGACCGTTTCAAAAATTGTCTGATAAGTTGATTGATGAAAGTGATAATATTTGAAATCGGTTTTTCATTTCTGATGGGTCGTTCAATTGGTTCCATCCATCTTTAATTCTCCAAGTTGCTTTATAATGTTCCGCACGAGAATTTATGTGCGCTACTTTGATCAATGTTTTTCTGACCAGAACATTGTTTAGGTTCAAAATCTATGGAAACAGTAAATTGCTCCTTCTCGCTGTCCACCAATTCAGAATTACAAAATTGCGGCAAAACGTGTCAGTAGGTACTCGGATTTGTATTGAGAACCCGTCACTCGAGTTATGCAAGTAGTTCGACAGGTAGACACTATGTCAGAACCTGAGAAGCAGCCTTTCATTTTTTGGAAGGATGATCTGGAGTGGGAAAGACCCAGATGGCTTTTAAGTAAAAATGTTCGCGCCAATTCAACTCCATTCACAATCGATTTACATTCCAGGAATGCATTGAAGTGATTTGAAAGACATAGAGCACGTTTCCACAGATAAGATCTAGGTGTACAATCTATTCACATATGGATTTTTGAAAAATCACTAAGTGATACCACTAAATAATCATGAGTCAAATGGGAATCTTGGTTGAGAGAAGAACATCTGCTGATGTTCTTCGCATCATGCCATTTGTACCGCCAGTATTCATTTTGGACGGATTCGTCTCTTTCAGCAAATGCCAGGTTCGCGCTGCTCGACTAATGCGAAATCTGTTCGTTCATTGACATTCCTGTCGTTTTTGTTGGAAACAGACTCGAGGCAGCGAATCTGCGATTGTTTTCTAGCCACAGTTGCTTAAACGCTTAGCCAGTGCCATGGTGTCGTGTGATCTAACCATTACCCCCAGTTGATCTATCCTCTCGGAGTCTTCTAGCGCTGCCTCTTCCCTTGACAACAATCTTAACTTGCTCGCGAACGCGGTTCAGCAGCTCTGTCGCAAATTTTATCTTGTCGATGCCGCCATTTTCCCAGACTCCAGCGGGTTCCCTAAAATCTGTTCATTACGCTTTGTGCGGGTTGATCGCTTCTTTCCAGCGTTTCGCCTAGATCGGCCATGGAGGCCTGAACAGTCGAAAATTACTTTCGCTTCCGCACCAAGCTTTCCAATATTGGCATTGCCACTGTAAATGGCACAGTGTCAGAATCGGGAACTGAGCAGCTGCGTCGCCAATACCGAGGATGCAGGAGTAGGTTTCATCGGTAACGAAAACGTCGAATCCAAAACACATGAAAAGATGTCCACACTAAAAAGAAGCGATCAACCCGCACAAAGCGTAATGAACAGATTTTAGGGAACCCGCTGGAGTCTGG